>JAJJWW010019461.1:0-19559 GCA_023531295.1 Papaver armeniacum
TGTCTTCATCATTTTCGGCATGTCTTCATCATTTCCGCCATGATCTTCATCACTTCAGGCATGGTCTTCATCACTACCGGCATGGTTGGCATGGTCTTCATCACTCTGAATGTAAAAAAAAAAATGTTTCCAAATTGAGGAGGCGGCAGAGAAGGAGAAGAGAATTTGAAAGGGAGTGGGAGAGATTAATAAGAAGTGGAGATGGAAATTGGGGGATATGAT
Source organism: Papaver armeniacum (assembly GCA_023531295.1). Taxonomy (NCBI): domain Eukaryota; kingdom Viridiplantae; phylum Streptophyta; class Magnoliopsida; order Ranunculales; family Papaveraceae; genus Papaver; species Papaver armeniacum. The sequence goes on from JAJJWW010019461.1 coordinate 223, forward strand.
TTTGTTTTTTGATTTTAAGTTTTTTGATTTTTATTTTGAGGGAAGGGTATTTTAGTATTTTTGTCCCCCAAAAACACCCCTTAGCAGACACTATTGGCTGGGGGAAGTAATTTATATCCCCCAATTAGTTTTTTTATCCCCCAATTGCGTGTTCTAAAAAAGCCAGAGTTCATTCCGTATAAAAACCTAAAAAAACAGAATTCATTCCAGAAATGAACTCCATAAAAAACCTAAAAAAACAGAGTTCATTCCAGAAATGAAATCCATATAAAAACCTAAAAAACCAGAGTTCATTCCAGAAATGAACTCCATATAAAAAACCTAAAAAAACAGAGTTCATTCTAGAAATGAACTCCATATAAAAACCTAAAAAAAAAACAGAGTTCATTCCAGAAATGAACTCCATATAAAACCTAAAAGAAAAACAGAGTTCATTTATGGAATAAACTGCAACATCATCTTCTTCATCATCTTCGTCGTCTACATCATGTTCATCATCAATTTTAATACGAGCAGCTGTTTATGGGTAAAAATCGTTTCTGCCGATTTCGGTAAATTCGGTAGGTGAGTGAGAAACTGGTTCAAATCCTAAACAAATGTGCTGCACGTGAGCACTTATAGATTCGAGAGATCAATGCCGTACAAGTCAGGCCTAAACCAAGGAATGTCCGTTCCGGACTTGCTTCGGTCACAAAGTGGAGGAGAAGGGTTGATTTGGGGAGGGAAGCAAAGAAAGGTGTTGAGACCAGAATAATGCATGGAGAGTAGTGTCTCGACTTGTATCGAAAGTGGAAGCTTGGAAGCTTGCAAGAGATGAAAGCTTTTTGGAGAGCTTGCAAAGTTGCCTTTTACGAGAGTGTAGTATTTTTCTCTCGACTAGAGACTTGTTATGCAGTGGAAATAGGTAAGACCTATTTATACAAGTCGAGATTGAAACGTACCCTGGCCTCATGAAGGAAGAGAGTAAAGGGTGAAATAATGGGAGGAGGTGGTAACCGCAAGGTGTTTATGGGTGAAAACGTTTTCACCATTATTTCCTCATTTATTTGACCGCTTTATTCCTTTTCACGCTTTCTTAATATGAGCGTAGTGTATGCTGCATGCTGTGACTGCTAAACCAAAACCACAGGAAAGCATCCCCGGTTTGTATTGATATCTCGAGTGTTGGTTGCACCTTGAGTGCAAGTGGCGCGCTAGTGGCGCGTGTGGCATGTGCCATTGGCATGTGTGGAATGCCTTGGTGGTAGGTTGTACGTTGAGTGTAAGTGGCAATGCCAGTGCTGCTAGTGGCGTGTGTGGCATGTGCCAATGGCATGTGCGGAATGCCTTGGTGATAGGTTGTACGTTGAGTGTAATTGGCAATGCCGAGGCTGCTAGTGGCGTGTGTGGCATGTGCGGAATGCCTTGGTGGTAGGTTGCATGGTTTGCAAATTAGGCTACCGGCGTAGGTTTTGGCATGTGCCAATGGCGCGTACGGTTGAAGTGGCCTAGGTTGCACGGCTTGCAAGTTAGGCTACCAGTCGCGTATTAGGGCCACGGCTTAGGTGATGAAGGCTACCGGCGGCGTGTACATGTTCCAATGGCATGCGTGGCCGTTAGGGCCGTGGCCTTGGTAGGAAAAGCTACCCGTCGAGCATGTTGGCATGTGCCAATGGCATGCGTGGCCGCTAGGGCCGTGGCCTTGGTAGGAAAAGCTACCGCATGAGCATGTTGGCATGTGCCAATGGCATGCGTGGTCTGCTAGGGCCGTGGCCTTGGTAGGAAAAGCTACCAGCGAGCATGTTGGCATGTGCCAATGGCATGCGTGGCTGCTAGTGGCCGTGGTCTTGGTAGGAAAAGCTACCGGCGAGCATGTTGGCATGTGCCAATGGCATGCGTGGCCGACTGGCCTAGGTTGCATGGTTTGTAAGCTCTAGGGCGCTATATTTGGCATGTGCCAATGGCATAGCGGCTTGGAAATATGGCTTGTGGTACGTGTTGGCATGTGCCAATGGCACGTACGGCCATGTTGACCTAGTTGCATGTTTTGCAAGCCTAGGGCGCTATATTTGGCATGTGCCAATGGCATAGCGGCTTGGAAATATGGCTTGTGGTACGTGTTGGCATGTGCCAATGGCACGTACGACCATGTTGACCTAGTTGCACGTTTTGCAAGCTCTAGGGCGCTATATTTGGCATGTGCCAATGGCATAGCGGCTTAGTTTGGCATGGTTGCTAATGAGTGCGATATGTAGTTTGGTTTTGGCGTCATTGCCATGGTGCGCAGTGTGCGGCTTGGTTTTGGCGTCGTTGCCAATGGTGTGCGGTATGCGGCTTGGTTTGGCATCGTTGCCATGGTTCGCGAGTGTGCGGCTTGGTTTTGGCGTCGTTGCCATGAGTGCGCGACATGCGGCTTGGTTTGGCATCGTTGCCATGGTGCGCAGATGCGGCTTGGTTTGGCATCGTTGCCATGGTACGCGAGTAGTGCGGCTTGGTTTGGCTTTGTTGCCATGGTGCGCGGCATGCGGCTTAGTTTGGCATTGTTGCCATGGTGCGCAACATGCGGCTTGGTTTTGGTATGGTTGCCATGGTGCGCGGTATGCGGCTTGGTTTTGGCATTGTTGCCATGGTGCTTGCGAGTGTGCGGCTTGGTTTGGCATTGTTGCCATGGTGCGCGACATGCGGCTTGGTTTGGCATGGTTTCCATGGTGCGCAGTTATGCTTGGCTTGGTTTGCATTGTTGCCATGGTGCTTGATATGCGGCTTAGTGCAGCATCGTTGCCATGGTGCGCGATGTGCGGCATCTGGCATCGTTGCCATGGTGCGCCGGTGTGCGCGGCTTGTTTTGGAATTAGGAGTTACGTACCGAAAACCCTGGCCGAGTATTTGAAAAACCACCTCTATTAATTATTTACACTGATACTTGCAACAATTATATAAATCACGAGATAAAACCAAGCATAAACGAAACATGTCGACAATATTTATGATTAATTTCTCATATATATCTAGTGATGTAGTTTTCGTAGTGGTAAGAAAGAATTTGATTCTCGGACTATTTTAAAAATTTGGTTTAAGATTAAAAAAAAAAAGAAAATACTAAGAAAAAGCTAATTAAATTGATTTTTGTTTACCAGGAAGTGAATTTAGGGTTTTGGATTCACCGCTTCTAATGTTTACAAACTCAATAATATGCTTTGACACAATACTCATAATTTACTCAAAGCGGTTTCGGAACATAATCTCATACTTGGAGGATATATACTTCTTTTTATAACTCATTAAACCCAATCTAAAGCCTAATTTTCCTTTTAACTATAAAAGATCGGTAACTTAAAAACTACCCAAAACAATTATTATATTAGAGCATATAAAGAACATAAAAATTTTTAATAAATTAAAAACTGCTTGGAGTAAATATGTCAAAGGAAATTAAGTACTAAATATTGCCATCAAAAATAGCTTCTTCCAAAACCCTAGAAAATAATTTAGCTACTCATGAATCGAAAAATGGAGAAAAATGGATTAATCATTGTATTTAAAAAGATGAAAATTTGCTTAAGCGATATTTAGTCGCTAAAGGTGTTTAGCGACAAAAACACGTACTAAAGTCTTGGCTAATACAAAGCTAATGTCGTTGTTAAAACATTGTTTATGTATTCTTGGCGCACCTTTGTTCTTCGTGTTCTTGAGTTCAGTGACATGACCTTTATTTCAGTTGATTTCTCGAATTCTAGTTATCTATTTTCTCCCGGATTCCCTATATCCCCCTATACTACTCCCAAGACCGCTTTATATACTCACACGTAATCTTCTCAAACAAATGCCCAAAATATCTCTCTTTATTCTCACGGGAAATATCGATATTTTATTCTCTATTTAACTCTTTCACGGGTCTTTGAAACTTGTCAAAACTCCTTATTTCTCTTCTTTACGTTCATGTTATGGCTCGACATACTCCCAAGCCACGAGCGGTTCACGTTTCAAACTCATGGAAAATCATAAGTTTCCCTTGAAAAATCTCATTACTCTGTTTGGTTCAATACTGCGTAATATCTCTATTTCTTGAATCTAAAGGACTTATGCATATTCTTATGCATATAGCCAAGTATCAGATTTTTCCCATATATGCAACCCACTATGGGTATACCCAAACTTCAAACTCATACGCCTATATGTCAGCTTCTGTATATGACATGCCACGATGGAGTTTCCGGTGGCGATAGAGTGTCCATCGGCTCGATGGTCAAATCGGTGCTCGGTGCCCAGTCGATCCCAGCGCCGGCGCTAGTCAAATTGTCGCTCATAGGGTGCGATCATCTTTTATCATATCCTCATCCACTTTGACTACCATATTTCCTTTAAATACCTAATTTCAACTCATACCAACCCAACTTCAAATTCATTTCCAACATGCCTTGTGCTCGCATAGCAAAGTGGATTTCCTCTAGAGGAAGATGTTTCTCTAATTCGATGTTGAGTTTTGGTTTATAGCGATAAAGATTTCAATTTAGATACTTTTAACTTATGGGATATTGTGTTTCAAAGGTTTATTACCTTGATCACGTAAATTCAAGAAAAGAACAAATGAGTGTCTTCAAAATCGTTATTGTTTCATCAATACTTGATGTTAAATATCGACAAATTATGTGGTTGATAAAAGGAGATAATCACGGGTTGTCGAATGAAGAACTAAAAAGTGGAAGCTCGTACCAAATTAGTAAAGAAGACAACGAAGATGGTTTAGTCAAGCGAATATTATAGATTCTATAATGTTCATGTGCACGGATTCAAATTTTAAGTATTGTTATGCAATTAAGGTTAATTTTTAATGAAATATAAAACTAATTTTTATTTGAATATTAATCTAAAAGATAGTTTCCATTTATTAAAGTAAAAAGATTAAAACTAAGTTGCTTCTATAATTAAACTACTCACATTTCCTTGGCCATTTACTCCGCGACCCGAATATCCAATTTCCTGCGTTTTGGATCCAAGAATGTTTGACATGCTCGGTTAGAGAGGCTAGGTTTGAGACTCCCTTGGTCTTGAGTCTCATCGGAATCACCATAGCCTTGATAAATAATGGGTTCGGGCGCATGGGAACCTGATACAAATCTTGAAATGCGTGTTGTTGATATCTGGAGGAGTTCTTTGAATTGGTTCTTGGAATGGTTAAAATCTTGATGATCTTGAGGCAATTTGAGGGTGGAGAAATTGTGGTATATCTGGTCGATTGCCTAATTACTTCCATGTTCACACCACTACACAGGTCATTATGTCGGTTGGCAAATGACTAAACATACGTCAAAGTTGTATCCAATCCAATGTTTTCATAACCACCACGTACTACTTGAGTATCTAATACTTGGTTTGGATTACAGACTTACCGGTACCTCTTGCATAGAGCAGCGTCTCAAACTTATTTCCTTCCGTAACCGTTGACTTAAGTGGGACTCATGCCTCCTCCACCACTGAGACTCAAATTAGGTCATTCCTCTACTGCTTGGTACTCATGCCTCCTCCACCTTCAGGACTCAAATGAGTTATTCCTCCCCACCAGGACTCATTCTCTAACACTAGAACTCATGCCTCTACTACTACTGAACCATCATTACCGTCAAATCCTTGACTCATGTCAAACATCATGCTTTCCCTCACTTTTACAACTCTTCCAAAGTGGAATTTAAAATCCATGTAATAGAGCATGATAATCGTTCAAGCTGGGTTTGAAATCTTTTGCTCCGTGTAGCATTGACCCCCGGTATGGATAAAGTAAGATCAAGTGCACTTGAAGCAATGGATAAATGTGATCTCTCCAGATGTGGTGGATATAGTACGCGCATCCCAAGAAAATGGTGGCATAGTTGTGATGAACATTGAGAAGGATATGAAAATCGTCGCCGTCTCTGGTAGAGGTTGGGAAGGAAGAAATTCATCGGCCAGTGGCATCCTATCTAAGTGGGAAATCCATTCGACCCAAACTTTGCGGTTGCATAGCAATATTGGGCTTGAAAATAGTGTTAAACCAATAGAGGTACTCATTTTTGTCTCACTGGATCAAATCATCGACTTTTTACCAATGATGACCTTCCCTTATCAATTTGAAGTAGTCGTCTTCGAGAAACCTCGAACTTGGATAGGGGTTGTGGCTATCAGCGATCTTCTTTTCAAGCTGAAAAAGTTGTCTTTCACCATAATACCAAACACCCTTTTTTTCGGGAATAGGGATGTATAACACGATCCTTGTAAGGCTTAGGCTATACTATTCTATAAGCTTGTTCTTCTTCGAACTCAAGGATTGATCCATGCGGGTGCAATTTTGTTGACAAGTTTAAGTTGTTCTACACAACCTATTTGAATCTTATGAATAATAGCAGTTATGTTGACCATCTTCAATCTTTGCTCTTGTTGCCAATTCTCGGAATCAATCTTTAACGATGTGGCCGAAAAATATTTGGTGTGATTTTTAAGAAGGTTCAACACGGAAATATGTATACCACTAATCTTGAAAATAATAACATTATTGGTTACTAAATTTTTTCATGTGGTAACAAATAGTGTGAAAAATCTAGGTTCTTACCTACAACACTCCCAAAAGCATTAAAACTATCTTTGACACACGAAGAGCATTCAACAGGGATAGGTAAATCACGATAAAATTGGGGCCCCCAATCATATGTTGGTACTTGATCTAAATCTTATAATGCTTGAGAAAACCAATTAACACCTCTTGAGTTTAGCATTTGGAAATAGACGATTGGCCTAGTGTCACAATACAAACATACGTTCGAGTTTCTTATAATGTTCGGAGTAACAAATATTGATTATTTGATAACATGTTCTCATTCATTTTCTGGCATAGTTGTAAAAAACTTTTCAACTTGAGACACTTTTAAACCATGCACTTTTATTCGTCTATATGATTCATTTCCTTGTACTTCATTTGAGTATAAAGTCTTTGTTTCCATTTATCTTACGATAACCAATTTAGTTTGTTAAATGGAAGTAAGTTTCCATCACATGAATTCCTAGTTAACATGTACAAATATATCGAGATTGTAACTCTATTAACAACATTTCTTCATAATTAGGTTTATTTGAATTTTATAAAAAAATACATAATCTAAAAAATGTAATTACTAGAAAAAAGCGACTTCTTGCATTCAAAGTCTTTTGAAAAAAAGAACATGTTTGTAGTCTTCCACCATCATTTTAATATAACTTTAACTCAGCAGGTCATGGTTTCTAGGTTGTATGTGATATACATATGGCAGAGGATATCTTGGAATCTCTTGAACATGAAGTAACTAAAATGTGAATTCGGACCATCACCTCTTGGGTCCTTAGATACTTTAGTGGTGAGATATGTGATTAGATAACACACCTTCACCGGCTACTTGTATAACATTTGAAACTCATAATCTTTTATCACAACAAAGCAATCCACTTTGGTGGGGTCTTAGTAGATCCCTTTCTTTTCTTTTTCTTTTCTTTTTCTTTCTCACTCGCCATATTTGTTTACAAGAAACGAAAGATAAAGTGTGGAAAGGTGGAACGAGAGGGCGAGAGAAAAGTTGGGAAATAACAGGTAAAGTGTGAAGGTGCGGGTATTTATAGGCGTTATAAGGTTTAACGTTGGCGAGATGGTTATAACGCCAACGTTGAGCCAATAACGCTTGCTAGAAACTCATTGCTCCATGGTTTTCCCATAGTGCCACAATTGGTTCGCAATACCACAGTAGCCATGACTTTTTAGCATGCATAGGAATAGGTCTTACCAACTGTTTGATGGCAACAGGTTTAAAAATTCACATGAGTTATTGAATCTCCCAAAACTCTTTAAAATCCAAACAGAAATCACGGTGGTAACCGAATATTCAGAAATCGGTTTTACGCAATTTTCTTAAACCTCGAATTTTGTTTTTCAAATCCAGATCATCTAGCAAATTTGAAGAACCAAGACCATTACCACGGCTCCATCTATACCACAGAACAAACCCATATTCTTGATTAACCCATATCTGAGATAAGAGATGAGAAAGTTCATTAATTCTTGTCAGAATTGATATTTCCCAATATTTGATATGGCACAAAAACAACAACAAAAAAAAATTGCACCCAAATTTCTATATAAATCATTCTCTTTTTTAACCCTAGAACCGCAAAGTCACTAACAACAAATATTCGGATAAAACTTAATAAACATGAATTCAAATATTGAAGAAAACCCTTTTGTTGATTCACCCAGATAAAGAGTACGACAGAGAGAAAGAGGAATTCTATCTTTACATCTTGTGTTTTTTATCACCCAATTATGTTTTCTTCAATCAATCGCCAAGATACATAAAGAAGAGAGACAAGGAGTTGTCATTGTGAATCAAGAAGATTCATATCAACAAAACAAATTCCTTTAAAGAATAGAAAAACCTAATTTTAATCAAAAAGTTTATCATCTTTTGATCTAATTATCACTATTAACAAACATGGAAATTCATTATATAAAGAAATCCATATTATTGATTAACCTATATATAGAGATAGTAGAGAGTTCATTAATTTTGAGGCACTACAAGCATCATCCATATCTTTGTCAGTATTTGAAAACTTTGAGTCGTTATAGTGGTATTTTCACCTTGGTTATGGCTCGACCACATTTTCCTTGTGAAAATCGAGTGTTTGCTTGCGAAAGCGGGTTTTGCGAACGGGTTTGACTAGGCCAAGGTCCGAGGTTGCTTTTTCTACCTAGTTTGCATAACACGATTGGTTAAGTTCTAAAATCGGTAATATATGATTCTCATACTCATGAACTAAAATATTTATGATTTAAGGAATGCATATTAACTTTGAAAACCGTGGCTTAATGTTCATGAATTGATTCTTGTATAATATTTTGCGATGACACGTAATCAATCCGATTTACGTTCAATTTTTTCATATGAATATTTCTATGAGATAGTGAACAATTGAACAATTCTATTTGAAACACAAATTGATTCGTTTGATTATCTATCATGATTGATTGATCATCATATTTAATCTGAAGTGTTAGATGAATACGGCTAAGTCAAAAGAGTTCATATGGCTAACCCGGTTAACTGTTGAGCCAACCCAATATACATGTTTAGGTATAGTTACCCATATCTAAATATAAGTATAATATTTCATTTGTGTAACAAGCTAAGACCATCTAAAGGTGGAGATTGATTGCTTAATTTCTAACGGTACTTCGCCTGTGCGTGATTGATCACAAGAGGGATTCAAGTGTTTTTGTGCAGGTTATGAAGGCAATAGAAGATTTTAAGATGAGGAAGAATTATTAGTTTTCATATCTTTGTAAATTTAGTGCACAAACCTTGATCGGTGACATCCAACTAGGAATCGGTTTATCTTTGATAGATTCGATTGATTAGGTGTGTGAGATCGACATCACTTTATAGTTTCTATTCGAGATCTATATTGATTGATTGTAAATCTAGAATTGATTATTTGGGCAATAAAAGATAGAATGATCTAAACAGGAAAAAAGGAGTTTGTTAGTTTAAACGAAAGAGCCTTTGTGAGCGACTCATTAATATCTTCTAGCTTAAGATTGATTAGTTCCCAATCATATTCTTCTTTTGTTGTTTGGAATACGATCCAAAGGACTTGCTATTCACGTGCGTGACTCTAGAAGTCGAAGGCGCGGGGATATCGCGCAAATGAAGTAGCTAGGGGTAGTCTACTTGAATTTCAACTATACGATGTTGGTATTAGATTTGGTATAGAGGCTAATTTGAGAGTATTCAAACTCGGATAAGGTCAAGGTTTTTCCAGATTTGCGGTTTCCTCGTGTTTGTGAGTGAAAACCGTTTTACGCGATTTTGATAATTTCGGGTGTGTGGATGAAATGAATCTAAACCCTAAATAATGTACTACACGGAGTACTTACATTCGGCGATCAATTTGTGCAACCCTGGCTAAACCCAAGAAAAATGGCCATTTCCGAGGCTTGCTTCGGTCACAAAGTGAAGGAGAATGGTTGGTCTTAGGGAGGGAGGCGAAGAGAGTGTTGAGACCGAATAGTTGATTCTAAAGGTGTGGTTTGTTTTATGACTTGTATCGGAAGTAGATTTGGTTAGTAAATGGAAAGCTACGGGTGATTTCCGGATACTATATTATTCTTGACTAAAACTTGTTGTTTGGTGAAAAATAAGGTGAAGCCTATTTATACAAGTCATATTGAAACGTACTTCGGTCTCGTAGGAAGTGGAAACGATTGAGTGGTGGAAGAATATAGCAACGTGTAAGTCAGACGTTGTCTTTTATGATGAGGGAAGTGAACTTCGTGTAATCCGTCAGTCATTACGCTTCCATGATGAAGAAATGAATTGTTTACACCGTTACTTTTCACCACCATTAATTGTCCTACTTCATGGCACTTTATCAGAACGGGCGCATTGTAGTCAAACAGACTCTGTAAACCACGAGACCAATACCCCGATGAGTATCCCCCGTTTGTGACATGTTTGATGTCTCGAGTGTTTTTCGTGGAAGCGTGTGGTAGGTTGCTATGTGTGGCAAGTAAGTCAAGAGATTTTTGCCATAGGAAAATAGCATGTGATGCTATTAGGCTTGCCTTTGGTCGGGCTACTGTAACACACCACAAATTAGTCAATTTTGTGGCGAACTTGAATGGCGAGATTACGTCTCGTGCGAGGAAGGGTGGCTTAGTTGATTATGGCCACATCTTTGTTGTGTAACAAAGTGGCGCCATTAGCATAGTGGCGCACAGCGTGGCGGGTTGCTTTGAACTGCTGCCAAGTCCGCTCACCAGGTGGAGAACTTGGATGGGCGAGATTGCATCTCATGAGGAAGAGGCCATCAATTATGGCCGCACATCTTGTTGTATAGCGAAAGTGGCGCCATTGGCATAGTAGAGCTGGTGGAGCCTGACATAGCGGCATGCTAATGGCGTTGTGGCATATTACGCTATTAGCGTTAGAGCATGGCCAAAGCTAAGGCTTGGCCAGTGTGAAAATTAGGGCTTGGCCGGCGTAGCAAGGTTAGATTTGGCGCCGTGGTAAGAATTAGGATTTGGGCGTAGTGGTAAGAATTAGGTCTGGCGGCATTGCCAAGGCTAGGATTGGCGTCATGGTAGAATTAAGGCTTGGCGGCGTGGCCAAGGCCAGGTTTTGGGCGCCAAGTGGTAAGAATTGGGGTTTGGCGGCGTGGCCAAGGCTAAAGTGGTATGCTACCGCGGAGAGTGGCATGTTGGCATGGGGTCAATATGTTGTTGTGGTAAGCGTGTTTGGCTTGCCCGATTTACTATGGTATGCGCGTGAGGTGCGTTTGGCCTTTAATGTATGGTGGCAAGTTTAGAGCGACTTGATTGGCCGAGGAAAGGGGTCAATAAACATAAGGCGTGCTATTAATTTCCGGTAAGAGTAATGGTGGCTTTAGAGCAACCTTTGATTGGTGATGGAAGTGGGGACGGCGAGTATGGGCCCATCCACAACTTATGTGCGCGTGGCTAATTTGAGAGCGACACGATTGGCCGAATAAATAGTAAGCAGGTTTAGAAGGGCGTGGCCAGGTGATGGCAAGTGGCGCCCGGTTAGCAAGGCACGCCCCGCCTCCCTTGCTGCTAATTGCGGTTTCCTATTTTCCGATTCCGAGTTGCACTAGCACAATCCCATGGCGGATTAATTACCTAGTTTGCCTAGGTTTTAATTTCACAAGCAAGGTCCGACATATTACGGGAGGCGTAAAATACCTAACTTCGCAAGTTAGTCGGGCCGATTGATTGAATTCTATGTGTTGACATAGTTCTTTTAAGTTCATTGCCGAGAGAGCAACATGTTTTTACGATTGAATACCTTATGCAAAGACCTTATCCTTGATATTGGAAATACGTGTTTTATTCTGCTGCGAGTGAACACAAATCGTCATGCCATATCAACATTAAGGGTTGGTAGGAACATAGCATAAAAGGCATTCAAAGGAACATATTGGAGAATATAGGCCAAATTTGTAACATATGGGATGTTTGCTACATTTTGCCGGTGGATAAATTTATGTAAGTATATTGAACGGCTTCACAAATATGCTGGTGGAGAGGTTAGCACTCACGGCACGTTTGCTTACATAGTGACGTCACATCGGATGCAAGGTTTTACGATTTCAACTTTGAGCTAAAACCACCATCAACATTAAGTCCCCTTATTAGACGTAACACTCGCGTTGTTGCGGGGTAAGCATGAGATGGTGACGAGACAAAAGTAAAATCGAAAGGACAAGACGTGAAGATATTGCGAGAGAAATTCAACTAACCTTGGCGGAAGGCACGAGGGAATTCGTGATCCCTGTATTGGTGGTTTTGCATAAATTCGGCTTGGCTATGGGGTATCGCATCATTGTGAATTTTCGCTATTCATCGACGGAAGATCGCACTTGCAATTTGGTCCGTGAATCGGTGAAATGGCGCTAGGCGCTAGGGTCACGGGAACGTATGGAGATGGCGCTACTTTGAACAGCCGGGATGGCGCCTCCTTGGTCAGTGGAGATGGCGCCGTTTCGAACGCCTAAGACGGGCGCTGTTTTGGGCGCTACGGAAAGGTGGATGGCGCGGCTAGCTTGGAGTGGATGGCGCGGCTTGGCTGTAGGGACGTGGACTTATGGCAGGGCGTGGTGCCAAGGCTTGGCTATGTTCGTGGCATGGTGGATGGTGTTTCATTGAACGGCCAAGATGGCCCGCTTTGGTGATGTCCGTGGAATGGTGGAAACAATACTTGAACTTTGGCTACCAAACGGTGAAGATGGAGCCGGCGTTTTTAGCAGAATGGGCGGAGATAGTGCGGCTTTAATAAGCAGGCCGGGAGTCATGGCGTTACTTGCTAGGGCTGTGGAGCGGCGGGGTGCGCGCTTTGAGCGGTGAAGAAGGCGCTCCTTTGACTAAGTCACGGAATAGCGTGCATGACCCAAAAGAAGAAATATTTTTCTAGTCAAACTTCAAAATATAATGTATATAAAGGCGTTGTCCACCTTTTATTTTCGCATCATTGGTTTTGAAAAGGCGAGGGTACCCAAATATACCTCAAGCTAAAACTTTTCCTACTCTATAAGTCCTTTCTCAGAAAGTGATTGTCTATGGACCGAGACGAGACGGTACAACTAATCGGTTCACACTTCGTGTGATCTTCTATGGATACAAGATCGATACAATACAACAAACGAAGTATGTTTACTTGATACAAAGGTTGGACTTAACTAAACACAATAGGATTTATCAAGTAAACAGGAATTAACGTTTGTGTAATTTACTTTAATTATAATAAAACAATTATAATGCGGAAAATAAAAGTAAATGACAGCAACAAGATTTTGTTAACGAGACCCGTAAAATAAAAAAAACCGGACTTACTTGTCCGTAATCAATACTCGGGGATTGCCGCACACAAAATTACACCTAACTTCATTATAGTTGGAGACCAAGTAACTAACCATATAGTTCACATGTTCGTCCTTGTATTCCCACGCTCCGATCATGTGAATAAGTCACGTACTTGGAACCAATCAAAACACACATCCACACACACATCATGGAATAAATATCAATTGAACCGAAATTTTGTTGCTGAATAAATAAATATATATAATATAAACTCGGTCTTTTCTTAAACAGAAAATAATTAACTAACAAGATTGTTACTCAGAATTTATTATCCACTTCTCCAATATGATTTTGCATCTTCGTCCGGAGAATTGATATCGAAATATCACCACGTTGTCATCCTTATGCGTGAACAAGAGAATAACACACACCTCAACCTTTACCAGAGAAAGGTTGAAAACCGGTTTTAACAATTGCAAGCAAAAGTTGAAAACCATCAAACACATATGCTTTTATGCTAAACTAAAACTGATTCAACATATTGTGACTTTTTCACATATTGTTTCTATTAGAACCCTCATAATCCTTTGATAAAGCCTACCTACTAGGGCTAGAACTTAATCCCGCTAAATAAAAAAGTCACCCAACCATGAGGGTTCACAATATGAGATCGAATATTAAAGTAGTAAAAACCGAAATCAAACATCCCATAAACATACATAGCAATAAGGTAAAAGAAATTAAGCACGGGCTATGTAAAAACCAAAAATTATCACAAGAAAACTTACTCAAACATATAATTTTATTCATAATAGTTTTATTCATAATAGAATAATCAATCAATGAAAGAAATCAAAATTGATGTCTATTATACTACTCTCTCTCATTCCTTGTGAAGATTGCTTTCCAAAATCTGGATTCAAATTCCTCTAAGTACTTTCAAGATAAGTTCTTCTCCGAGGCGGTGGAGAATGAAGACTGCTAGTACTTCTTTTGAATCCCTTAACATCGATTCATGATACTTAATACAACCCTTACTTGAGTTAACTGCTTTCCTTTAGAGAGTCTTGAGAGTTATCATGAAGAGGAATGATAGGTGTAGAATACACCGTATGATTACTATAGAGTTTATGCTCTTTGTTATTTTTCTGTAGAATTATGTATCTTATGTTTTGCTTTTGAGTTATCAGGTGCAATGGAGTCGCTTACGGAGGGAAAAGAAGAAGAAATTGTCCAAATTGGGCCAAAGAAAATTGTCATCTCACAGGCGAACTATTTGTGGAGCAGTCAACGTCGACGAGCGAGGACGGAAGGCGAAACCTATGAATAAGCTTGAGATTCATGTAACCACGAGGCCATATTTGAGCTAGTTAGCCCTTAGCAATGTTGGGTGCCTAGAGTATTAGGTAACCATATCTCCTAGAGTGGGCCTTTGTTCCTACACCCTATCGAAATCGGGGTTCGATTCTTCTCAATCATTATTTCTACCCGTCGAAACCGAGAGAGGGTGGCGGCCATGGATCGAACTACATGGAAAGATTGAAGAACAAAGAATCGATGCTATTGTTATTTTGGGTTGGCTACAAACTTGAATCGATGGGAGAACAAAGTAGAACTCGCTTTGATTCAATCGAACCAATGAAGAGCAGATTGGGTTTGAAAGAATTGCTCGATACGGTATTGATGGAGCAAACTTCGAGGTTACGAGTGAAGGATGAGGTGGTTCAATGGAATCGATGAAATGGGGTCTTTCTTTGAAGATGGAGAGCAGATCAATGATTACGGTGAAGGAAACGGAAGATTAGATCGATTTGGATCGAGATGGGGTCTTGGTGGTTACGTGGATAGAGACCCATAGATGCGGTGATGATGTGGGTGAAGTGGAGAATGCTTGGTGCTTATTCGGTGGGCGAAGTTTAGATGATTGATTAGGACGGGTTGAGTTCGATTTGGAGTATTAGCGATGATTGTCATGGGTTAGTGAAACTCAGAGATGAAGAATAAGGTCTTACAGAGCAAAGAGGGATGGAGGCTGAATGAAATGTGATGCAACTCGCAAGGGGTGGAGTGGAACTGAGATCAAGGTCTTTGGTGGTATTGAGGCACTGGAGTGAACAACAGGTGATGGATGATGAAGCCTCGGGAGTTGAAGATGTTAGTGAGGTGGCTATGAGCTGCACTTTGCAAGAGATAGTTGGGGACTGTGGTTGATCTCTGGCTGAGTTATGGGACTAATGGCATGGGGTATGGAAACTTACAAGGAGTGAGTGATACAAATGCTAATGTAATCGATTACTAGGCTGGCTTGAGGAATGATCTTGAGATAAAGGGGTATGGAGAGATGATTAACCTCTACTGAAATGGAGTGTGGTCATGTTGGTCTTTGGTGGTATCCATGAGTAATGGCAAAGGAGAAGCTCGGGTCATGGTACAAGTGAGGGCGAGAGGATATGTGGCGGATGCGTGGAGCTTAACTTGAGTTGGTGTCGCTGCGAATGAGGGTCGGAGTGGAATGGAGTGGCGAGTCTTGCGGGGTGTTGAGTTGGAAAGCTAAAGATGCAATTAAAGAGAGATGAGAATGGCGAGTTGAGCGGGGCTCAAGTGCGAGATAGTGAGTGTTGGTGGTGGCTCGTTGATTGAGCACGGTGGTCATGTTAGTTGCGGCTCGGGTTTGAGCTTATCAAGGTTGTTGTTGGTAGTGAGCTTGGCGGGGTAGGGATGACGGTGCGGGGGGCCGAGCCAAGCAAATTAGTTTGCATTACGTGAGGAGGAAATGTTGTGTCGATGGAGTTCAGTCGTGGTTATGGAATCTACGTAGATAGAGGGATGATTGATATTGGAGCAAGCGACGGGGCGCCAACCTCGGGCGAGTTGGTGCTGCCGGGCTGATCAACCGCGAGGCGGAGGTGAGAATGTGAACTCGAAGTCTTTGGTGACATGGTGGCACTGGATTGAATTATGAGCTACGGAATGACATGAAGAGCAAAGAATCCGATACTGTATCGAGATAGCTTGCCGGCAACACCGAGTATTGAAATGGCGGAGTTTGCGGGGCCATCATGGCCGAAGCACCAAGATTGTGCATCATCGAGAGTTCCCACGATTACAACGCCTTATGGCCCGGCAACTGTGATCAGTGAGTCACTGATTCGCCCCCCGGCTCACACAACTCGGTCGGCACGAGTTGACTCGCCCGATTCACTTGACCCGTTGACCCGACCGATTTGATTCGGTTATTGACCGTGACCGGCGGACTTTGCTAGATCACCGGAGCGATTCAGAGCACTTTTCAGTCGATTTCCGGCCACAATCCGATTTTCGCGACGATTTTTGGACATATTTTCTACGGGTTTCTCACTCCCGTGGGCTTGAGTGGACTTGCATCTAATGGACTTTGAAGACAAAACCTAGTTTTGGAAGGAGAGAAAGGTTATAAAAAGAGGAATTCTACAACTTTTGAAAATCTTATCTTATCTCATATCTTTTCCTTGGAACTTTGGAGAGCCGTTTTTGGTTACACAACTAGGGTTTGCTTTTGTTCATCTTCTTCTTTATTCCTTTGATATTTTTGTGATGAACTCCATAGCTATGAGTAGCTAAATTCTCTTTTATTGGTTAAGGATGTAGTCAGATTTCTAAAACTTGTGTCTTGCTTTATGTATTAGTTTTCTCTCTTGTTTATCGTTCAATTCTCTGCGGTTTCTATGATCACATGATTGAAGTATTGTGATAGGATTATGGTGTTTGATTAGTTAAGTGGCCAATTAATTGAACTTGCATCTTAGTCCATAGCTATTTTAGGGTTTTTCATCAAGCGATAACCTTGAATACGAGTAGCATGATATGTTTACGGTTTGTAGTGATACACTCTCGTAATCATATGTAGAGTTTGACCATTGTCAGAATTGTTTTGCATGACGCATGACAATTGCATTGATTAGCCTATTTACGAAACTTAATGCACCTAGGAATTGAACTTGATTAGCGCAAGGCGTTAGGTTATTCTTTAGGTAGAATTCACATCGCAGCCCTAATGTGTGTGTTGATGAACTTGAGAAATTAATAGATTATCTTGCTTTCTTGATTCTCTAGGCTTTTGATAACACAAGAGATTAAATAGTAATTCTATTCATATTTGCAAACACATGTCTAAGATTGAAGATGAATTCCTTGACCAATATCTCTCTCCATTGATTATTCTCTACAATTTACTTTGCTTTTAATTTACTTTTATTTGCTTAGATACAACAAACATACATCGGGTTTTCTAGAAGCTGAAAGTTTATAACAACCAACGCCTCTCTGTGGATACGAACTCTTTCTTATCGAACTACTATATTTATATTTAGTGGATCGAGAAAGTGAAATTATATTTAGTCAGGTGACAATGCAGATCAAATTTTAAGGCGCCGATTCTTGGGGAGGCTACTGACTAGTTATTAAGTTTTTAGTTTCTTTTTACAATTTCTGCTTTCATCTTTGCTTTTCGTTTCTTGTCTTGTTTCTCACTTGTTGCGAGAATTGTGTGCAGTGCATAATCTCACGGCTCTAAGGATTGGAATTATCCAAGTGCGGGATAGCTACTCGAAAAGGTACAATACTCCAACCAGAGCGAAACTGTGACGACGAGCAGGAGGAAGTAGGAGAGGAGATTTTCCAACAACAGAAGAAGGAAAAGAGGTTCCAATCGTAGAGGAAACACCGTGGAAGAACAAGGAGCAATGGGTGATGCAAATCGTTCACTCGAGGACTTAGCTTCTCATAGGCTTGATATACAACGGGATGTATTCAAGCGGACTCTACTTTTGAAATTAAACCGGGGTTGCTTAGAGAAATTACCAAAGTTCCATGGCATGAGTGAATGAAGATCCAAACAAACATCTTATGGACTTCCACACCATTGTCACGGCCATGCTTCAGTGGATGTTGCAGTGAGATGGTGCAATGTTGAAAGTTTTAGTTTCTCTTTAATGGATAGCGCTAAGGATTGGTTGTTCTATTTACCTCCGGAAGTGTCACAACATGGAATGGGTTGAAGAAACTCTTTTAGAGAGATATTTTCTGCATCAAAGGCTACTCAAATTCGCAAGGAGATTTGTGGGATGAAGCAAAATGTGGGGAATCCTTATATGAATGTTAGGAACGATATAAGAGATTGGTGGCAGCTGCCCTCACCACCAATTGAGCTGACCTTATGATCATCAATACTTCTACTGAAGGACTCCAATCAAGTGATAGGAATCTCCTCGAACGCCATGCGGGTGGTGGTGCACTAGTTAACAAGGCAGTGGCACAAGCTAGAGAGTTGATTGAAAACATGGCAGCAAACTCAACAATTCTTGAGTCGTGGTTCGGATGTGATTCTAAGAAGGGTGAGTGAAGGTGACCGAGGTTGAAGAACCGTCAACAAATGGGTAACATGAGCGCAATGCTTCAACAAGTTGCAGCCAGCGATTATACCAAGTTCCTCTCAATCTTATGAGGGCGAGCAAGCTAATGCGATCTTTCCAGAACCAACAAAGAGCGGTATGATCCCTACTCCAACACTTACAATCAGGGATGGAGAGATCACCCCAATTTTAGCTATGCCAATAAGCAAGGAGCAATTCAACAACCTAGTTTCAACAACCCGAGTGGATTTCAGCCTCAACAACACAATTCCAATCGAGACAACAATTTCAACAACAACAACAACCTCAAATGGGGTCAATATGGAGGAGTTCTTGAAATCTTTTATGCAAAGAACGGATAGTTCGGTTAAGAGTTGCAAACTCAAGTTGGTTCTATGGCTATGGAGTTGAATCAATTAAAGGCACAAAATGGTGGGAAACTCCCTTCTCAACCTATCAACCCAAAGAGAGGTGTTAATGCAATTACATTGAAGCGGTACACACAACTTGTACAGCCAGAGATTCTTTGATTCGGGCAAGGTGGAAACACGAAAGGAACACACATTTTGGAGGAGAAAACCGAGGATTCTCCCCAA
>JAJJWW010019462.1:0-73106 GCA_023531295.1 Papaver armeniacum
AACAACAAAAGAGTAAATCTGTTATTACGAAGGATTAGTTTGCTAGAAAGGAAAACTTCGTGTATTTATAGACAAGGAAGTTTGGACACCAAGGAATTTCCAAAACTGAAAATATTCTCAAGAAATTCATAAAAGCACAGATTCGGTTTTCATAATTCCTGGAAATACTTTTATCCAAAAATAACGATCGAAATCTCTCGGAAAATCTAATTAGTAAATGCACATTACTAATTCTGTAATTTCCATACAAAATGAAATTAATAACCTTAATTAAAAGATTCTTAACTTACTTATGTTTCGATCCTATGATTCTCTTCCCTTAGACGTTAAGGAATATCTTTGAACAATTATAGAAATAAACATTCACAACACGTGTTCAAAGTTTGTCGACATCTTAACTTTGTAAGTTCTCTTTCACACTTACAACCTTGAAACCGATTTGCCACACTTCCAATCAAGTTTAGAATTGGTTCATCGACTTTTTCAAGAACTATGTGATTGATCAAACCAACATTCAATCACAATCATGGGTTTACGGTTCTACCAAAACAAGTTTCGGTTCTACCTCCATGTGAGTATTGTGCATAGTCACACTAGCTTCCCAAAAGTTCGGTTGACTAGGGTACTAGGATCGGTTCCTCACATATATATGGTATCTAACTTATATGTGTTGCACATGTCCATAGGATCGGTTCCCCTTTCTGCTATAAACATTGCTGCACCCCATACAAGGATCGGTTCCCTTTGATGTACTGCACCCCTTACTAGGATCGGTTCCCTTTCCCTTACAAGGTCAGACATACAAAATCCGATCATACCACAGGCAATTACTTAAGATCGGTTTTACTAATAAAAGTTATACCAATACATATGTCAGGCCTTTGTAAAAAGTTCTACCAAGAACACAACAAGTTGTGAGCGGTTATACTCTATCACACATATTGGTTGTTCATAAGATATGCAGTGAATAACAAAACCAATAACACTTGGCAATTTCCTTTTCGGTTCACAAACTCAGCACAATGACCTAAACATGCATTTGGTGGTTCAAGTTCATAAAAATCAGTAACTCCTAAATCTGGTTCTAAGTCCGCGGAAATAACTTCCATTGTTGAGTTACGTTGATTATCCATTGGAGACCGCAATGCATTGAAAATGTCAATAAGCGTAGGATCATCGGAATCTGCAAAGTGGGCTAAACAAACTGAGATTGGTTCAAAATCAGTAGTTACCTGACCAGTACCAATTGCCTCCACATCCACATCAACAATCAGAAAATCACAAGATGGGTCAGCAAAACAGGAACTCGATGGAGCAACAATATCATAAATAATCGGCTCATTATTATCTGCAACTAAGTGACTTATAGGAATCTCGTTATTTAAATGACTAGAAGGTATCTCATTACGAACGTCTACTGTCTCTAAGTCGTTAGACTCAACAATAGTATCTTCTTTATATAAAGATTATTCTAAGTCATCATTATCAGAATAAATTGCATTTCTAACACAACTCTCATCCTTTTGAATAGGCAAATAATCAGTAATATGATCATGAGTTGGATAAAATACATTAGATTCATATGGTATACCGGTATCATTGTTCCTAAAATCACTACCAGTGTCAAGTCCATCATCATCCTCAAAGCATACTGATTCATCATTTACAATGGTTTCATTATTAATGTCATTAATATGAAGAAAATCAGAACTTGGATCATCGTATAAACGACGATCCTCTACTGGTTTCATAAGTTCAACAATCATTCTATCAGTTTGAGCACAACTCTCAGCAGTTGCAATCGCAAATAACTCAGTTTGTTTGGTCAATTGTTCTAGGCTAGATACGAGGGACGGAGATAATTCACCGTACAATCGATTCTCTTTCATACGATGACTCATATGTGTGTGAATAATAATTGGAATCCGTATAATGTGACTCATAACCAGGGTAAGGTTGGTAATGATCATAACCTTCACAAGGTCCGGAATGATCATACCTATGAGAATAATTCCAATCATTATTTACATACTCGTCTCTAACAGGTTCCTGACAATAAGAAGGTGCATATGTATACTCCTCATGTGAACTATTAGATGGCTCCTCTTTCTCAGCTCTGTTGGTAAGATTCCAAAAAGCTATAAAAGAAGCCAACTCACTAGAAACCATAATACAAAGTAAAATTTACCCGATAACTCACTTTGCAAAAGCTTTGCGAGAATATCAAATACTTACTTTCTAGCCCGTTATCGATTCCAATCGCCACACTTCAGATTGAGGTACCTGAAATAAAATTCTAAAACACAAAGAGTCAAAAAGAAAAAGAAATCCTAAAAATCAAATAAAAGACTATACAAAAAATAAAAAAAAAATAAACACCTAACTATTTACAAAATAAAAAAATACTAATTACAATATTCCACAGCCGCTCCACGGCAGCGGCGCCAAAAATTGATAGGCTTTCGGGATTGCCTATATGTAATAACCACAATCGCACGGTGCCTAACTAGTAGACAAAGGCAAGTACGGGTCGTTCCCACAGAGAGCGGTGAAAATACTGTAATCAATATCTCTAATAAACTAACAAGAAATGATGTTTTTGGATTTTTGAAAGAATAGTAACAAAAAAATAAACTAAACTAATAATATAAGTGCACCGGGAGAATCAACAACCAGGGTTTATCATATCCACCACTATTTCTATTCAATTACTGAAATGAAACATAACTCATGAATAATTATTTATCGTTTGTTCTATCGACATCACCTATTATATGTATTAGAGTCGCAATGCACATCAAAAGACTAAATCCAAGCATGCACCATCAAATTGTATTAGTGAGAAAATTATACGAAACTAAATATAGGTTCACAAATAATACCTGGCTATTCTAAGCATACCCCATCAAAGGAATTAACCCAAGCATGAAATATCAGACAATGAGACAAATATATTTGTAATCATAACAATTATGCACAAAGGTTCTACAAAACCGGTGAAGCGACAATTCATATTTCGATAAATCAATAAACAATATTAAGAATTAATCATAATTTATAATAGTCCTTCGCTCGATCAATCAATTCAAATAGCCTAATACCCCAAGTGGTTTTAACAATAAACCCTAATTATAAAAAGTCTAGCGATACATGATTATGGGTTTCTTAAAACCCATTCAAATAGATAACAAAAGAAGGAAAAATTAAACCGATATTAGTCGTCCTCCTTTTCTTCACTTGTTGTTGGTGCAAACCTCAACGACGGCTCCCAGTTCCCTTCTCCTCTCTGTCTGTCACGAACAGAGATAAACCTCCAGCCAAAAATCCGTGAACTCGGCCTCCCCCTAGTCTCTGTTCATCTCGACCCTTAAGTAGATTCGTGGTGTTGAGGAGATAAGGCTTAGCAGACATTGCCAAAGTCCAGTTCAAACTCTCAACTTCGCAGCATAGTGTAGCCACTTTCTTCCACCGATTGCACACATCTCCCATTTATCAAGACCATTCAACCAACCACGAAACTTCTATCTTCAGACTGCTTGCAAAGGCTAATACTCATCTTCATTATCACCAGTAGCATCCAGTTCAGACCATTTTACTACTTTCGATTCTCTGACCATATGTCCGCTGCCGATTATTTTGTTCCATGACCTTCTAAATTTCATCACCAATCGGCTGCCATAACTAACACAGCTTTTACAAATTGGGTCCATCTCACGCTGCAACAACTGGACTAAATACGACTATAGCACCAATCACAATTCCCAACTTCAGTATACACCGAGAACCCTTGCAACCACAGCTTATTCATTTGCCCCATCGGTACATAACGACCAAAAGACCCTTGCAACGGAATCGATTCGACCCATCACAGAATCCATCTCTATCTCGGCATGAAGACCACTACCGGACCATCTGAGCACCAACTTCGTAACCGCAGTTCTTTGTGCTCTTAACTCTCTTGTTTAAAGCCATGGCCATGGTAGCAACCCTTATCTTGATAGCAGCAGGCAAATTCCGTCACCACCACCAGCTGCACTAATTATTACTTGCTGTTCTTACTCCAGCGACAACCATCATCTCAGTCTCGTCCAACTCTCCATTCTTTCATCTTCAGTTCTTCTCCACCGGCTAGCCATCACCTTCACTGACACCAACTTGCTGCCATGTGAACTTCCCAGCAACTCCCAAATTTGTCACCACTCATCTCTGCCAGCAACTTTCTCGGTCCACATCACGGCCTTGCTTTGCTCCAATAACACAACCATCTTGTAAAGAATTGATGCCGCTGTTAAACAACGAAACATCTCCAGTTCCGTCTGTGCTCTTTCAACGCCAAGTTCTCTGTAGGGTGTCTTCTTCTATTACCACGAAGAAATGGAGTACCAGCTGCTTGGAGAAAAGAGAAGAGGAAATTCATCCTCTTTTGGTAAAGAAATGAGACGTGGCTGGGAAGTAAGACACGTCTCTCACTTATCATTTAACTTCTCTGGTGGATAACACGTGCTAAAACAAGAAGGCATTTCTCTGTTTCCCTGAATTGATACATCTGGCCATAGTGGTGTGACACACGAGTTATTGACCTAACGGCCCATAAACTCATCAATTAAACACCCACTCCTTAGATGCTAGCACGAGCAGCGATATCCATTGCATTTTGTCGCAAACGTCGTTTAACTAGCAATTTAGTTATGTTTATTCTGGATGGTCGGATTTGCTGGTACTTTCTACAAAAGCATTAAAATGTTGTTGTTAGCCAAAATATCGAGTCCTAGCTAATATAAATATGGGTATAAAATGTAGCACTTACGTGCTTATCATGACTAAAACAGAACATATCAACTTTGTTTCGATGATTTCACATAGTCGAAACTTAGTGTATTCATCAAGGAGTTTATAAAGATACAAGATAACTCCTACAATATTCCACAGCCGCACTCCCCACAAAGATTTGACAACTAAGCACAAGTTCAATTAAGAACTCTCCCCCATAAAATGTCATTCCCAAAAGAACAACAAGAGCGACCTTACTTTACAAGAAAAGAAGGATTTCTTTGGACATTAACAAATTACATGAAACATGAATTTGTATCCAGAAAACTCAATTAAATTAACCACAAGATAACCCATGATTAATTTATTCGGAAATGCTCAACATAAGAGAACTCTTGGAGCCGCACAGTACTTTCATATAGAAGTGGATCAGAGAAAGATCAATACTACGGAATATTCAAAGATTCATTCTATTTTTCATCAATATTTGCATAATGATAACATAGACTTCATATTTGACATCAAAAGTTCATTCTATTTTCCATCAATATTTGCATAAAGACATATGATAGACTTAACTTTTGAGTATATGGGACAATAATAGCTCACGGACGTAAACACACATATCCCATAACAATTTTTGCAATATATAAAACCAATAAGATTAAATACTGCAAAATCATCTTCCAAATAAACTTTAGAATGTAAATAAATAAATCTAAAAACATTGCAAGATGAAAATCGTTGGCAATAGCTATGCGTACTCACAATAATTGCTATTCCAAACCCTAGTTATCCTTCTTAAAACACAAGAATAAATTCTCATAAGAAGTTTCCTAGACATTAAGACCTTTGAAAAAAAATTATCGTCCCCGAACTCCTTGTCTTCAACAACCATTGAACATAAGGTTCATGAAGAAAGGAGTCAATTCCAACAAACCTTCTTGGCTGATTCCGAAGCTGGGACTTCTGAATTTCAAGAGTCCTTAAACCAATAGCCTTTATTTGCTGCATCTCCTTTCTTGTTTCCTTCAACTCTTCAAAAACACCAGAAAACTTCTGAAGATTTGAAGGTACAACCCTTGGTTTCCTCACATTCCTCCTTTTTCTTTTCAAAGCTTAAGGTAAAGGATATTTATCTTTTTCCTTCATGATTGATGGCTTAAAAATCATATTAACATCTTTTCCATCAGAAGTCATGATGTTTGGAGTCTCCATACAGATATGGGTTTGTGAGAGAAATTCACAAAACAAGCTCTACAAGCAAACTTGTGATAAAAAGAGTTTCCAGGGAAGGAAAAAGGAATGTAGGGTTACATAACCTTTATACAAAGTAAGAAGATTCACGTACGCACAACTCACAACCCTAAAGAAAGCAGAATTGTCGATTTTAACCCTATTTTAATGATCAAACATGGAAACCCTTTTCAATACCAATCTAGGATATGAAAAGATCAACCAAATTCCAAACAAAAAAACAAAAGAAAAAAAATCAAAACTTTTTCTTTTTCCTAAGACCTGAAAGTGCTTAACTCTTGTCTCTTTGGGATCAGGAACTTGAGACAAGATGCATAACCAACACAATTAAGCTGTGTTGGGGTGAGCAATAAACTGTCCACCATGACCTTTTTGAAAAGAATTCCTAAAATCCTCTTTCACAGAATGTTCAGACCATGTTCTTTTCTTTAGTGGTCTAACTTTTTCTTTAGAAATTAACTTCTTCGGAGAAGAGTTGAGTTTACGTACCTCAGACGACTTCTGAACAAGTTTTAGCTTGTTTGCTAATCGATTTGCTCTCCGTTGAAGTTTGTTGACATATCTTACTTTATGCTTGTACTTGAAACAACTAGAGAGTCCGTAACCCTTAATAGTACAATAAGAACATGTCAAAGTGGAGGATGGTTCAGACACCATAACGGAGCAAGTTGTTAGACATATTGTAGTACCTGAAACATTAGATATAGAATTTCCAGTAGACAGAGAAAAATCCATTTCATCCTCCAAAAAAGTTGAAGAAGTTTCTCCAGGAAAAATATCAAGATTGATGTGAGTATTGCTACAATTATCAAAATCAATATTTTCGGCAAGGAGCGCAACACTTGATTTTTCATCTCCATTTGAATCATAGTGATCAGACATTTCATCAAGAGTTGCAGCAAGACCTTTGTTCCCAGTATATTTTCTACGATTTGGACACTCATTGGAAAAATGACCAAAACCTTTACACTTGAAGCACTGAGGCATATCCTCATCATCAGTATCGACTGTGTCCCTGTTTTTTGGAGGTACACGGTCACGAGGTTTAACTGATGATCTAGGCTTATCTCTGACGAACCGTTTACTTCTCTTCAAAAGAAGATCTCTAAACTGTCTTGTGATCAGAGAGACTGAGTTATCAAGATCTTCATCCGACGAATCAGTCTCGATAGGATCATCCACAGAGTTGCCAATACATTTACTTTTGTCAAGCAATTTTGTGTTTTTTTGTGCTTTGAAAGCAATATGCTTTCCAGATTTGGATGTATGCTCATGATCAAAGATCTTTAACTTCTCAACCAGAGTATTTCTGGATAAAGTATTAAGGTTATTTCCTTCAATGATGGAGTGTTTCTTAGAATCATATTTGGCTGGCAACGATCTGAGAATTTTCATCATAATGTCCTTTTCAGGAATAGTCTTACCTAATGCAAAAGATGCATTAACAATCCATAGACACTTTGTGATTAAACTCATCAAATGAATCTTCATCAGCCATACGAAGGTTTTCCCAATCAGAATTTAGGTTTTGAAGCCTAGCTTCCTTTCCAGAGGTATTCCCTTCGAATACAGTTTCTAAGATATCCCAAGCATCTTTAGACCGAGTGCACGTATTCACATGGTGTTGAAGATATGGGGTAATGGCATGAATGATAGCATTTAAATCTTCAGAATTTTTCTTTGCAGCGAGAATCTCCTTTGGTTCATATCTACCAGTATCCTTTGAAATAGATACACCGTCTACTGTAACCATTGGAGGATTGTAGCCATTAACAACATAAACCCATGATTGAAAATCACGCGCTTGAAGAAAGGCACGCATAGCAATTTTCCACCATAAGTAATTCGAGCCTTCGAAGACTGGCGGTATGTTTACAGAGATAACACTTTTGTCCATAGAGTCAGATTGCTACAAACACACACTTATGAGGTCTTAAACGTGTTTGTCGGCTCTGATACCAATTGAAAAAGCGGCGGTACAACAACCACACCTAATATTTAGTTTAGGCAATCTGTATGGGCAAACTCCAATATAATTCCAAGAGAATCAACTAAACAGTCACACTCAATCAATGGAAATATATCCAAGCATTATATCTTTGTTTCTCAATGTAATCATCAAATCAAACAGATAGAAATCCGCGAGCCTGATTATTATGAGAAACAACTTGAACGGTACCAAAGACCAATGTTCAAGTGTCAATCAATTTATATCAACAACCAAAGGTTGCTATGAGTGGCTATGGTATGGCGCCATTCTTAGGGTTTCCTGGGTCCCACATGGCTCGTGGCATGTTGTGGGGCCCGAAGTGGCGTAATTTGGGCCACGACTGGAAATTAGGGTATCGACTAACGCTACTAAAGCAAGGTCGTGTTTCTGCTTAGGATACCCTAATTGAAGTCTGTTATGGCGTTGGCCACGAACATAAGGTGGGTCAGCGCATAGGCGCGCTATTCATGGCACGTTGGCACGTTCGGCATGCTGCTGCAGCAAAGTGACACGTTTGGCATGCACGTTTAGCGTATTGACGCGGCATGTACGTTTGGCATGCAATTGGCATGTTGGCGCGGTGTTGGAAAGCCAATTTGGCATTGTGACCATCTGGCGCAATTTTGCCTCTTTTAATACTGTGGCAGGTTTAGAGCGACCTGATTGGTCGATAAAAAGAGGGGCCGACCAAGCATGGGCGTGGCCACTTCCAGTGCGCGTAGCGGATTTAAAGCGACCTGATTGGTCGATGGGAAATAGGGGCCGGTCGGGCAACATGGGGTGTGGCCACCTGCAAGTGGCGTCGGATGGTCTATGGCATGGCCACACCTCCCTTTGTTGCTGCTCCTATTCCGCGGCTCCTTTTATTCCTTGTTTTCTGATTTTGGGTAGGATTTTGCACCTACTAATCCATGACGGATTAATTGCCTAGTTCGCCTAAGCTTAATTTTGACCGGCGGGGTCTAATTTACTGCGCAGGGCGCAAAACCCTAATTTTTGCAAATTAGTCAGGGTAATATCTGAACCTTGTGAATTATCACAAAATTGGTTGAATTCTATGTGTTGACACAGAGTTCTTTTAAGTTTATTGCCAGAGAGCAGTATGCTTTCCGATTGAGTACTTTTATGCAAGGACCTTAACCTTGATACTTGGAAATTCGTGCTACTCTGCTGCGAGTGAACACAAATTATCATGCTATATCAATATTAAGGGTTCAGCCGGGGAACATAGCATAGAAAGCATTCAAAGAAACTTATATTAATTGAATATTATAGGCAGGGTGCCGAAATTTACAGAATATCTGGGATTGTTGCTACATGCTCCATTCTGGATAAATTTCATGAGAAAATATTGAGTTGCTCAATAAATGCGCCAGTGGAGAGGTTGGGCACTCGTCACTTTTACATGGCTCCGTTTCTTTGCAGAGTGACGACATATCAAATGCGAGGGTTTTATAATTTTAACCCTGAACTAAAAACCACCATCAATATTAAGTCATATGCTTAGCACGTAATAGTAGCATTGTTGCGGGGTAAGCATGATATGGTGACACATAAAAAGGGAAAAACATGCGGAGATTGCCAGGAAAAATTCGACTGACCTTTGAGAGGCATGAGTGGTCCATGATCCTTATGTTGGCATACTTATGGCTTGGCTATAGGGAGTTGGTGCTATGGAGTGTTTGCGTCGATTTGGCCACGGAGCTTTGCGTTACGGAGCATTGGCGCTGGTTTGGCCACGAAGCGTTGCAGGTTGAGCGGCTGGTGTTCCTCGTGCTGGCGCGCTGCTGGTTCGGTCATGGAGGTTGGTGCCATGGAGCGTTGGCGCCGTTGGCCCAGCTGCCTTCTTCCGTGCATGGTCCAAAAGGAAAATCTTCCTCTACTTGAATTCCAAAAGTGTTATGCACATAAAAGGGCGTGCTAACTTCCTCCCCTTTTATTATCCGCTCGTCTGCTTCTTGTGTTCGCTTTCAATAGCTCGATCATAGGCGTGCCAATCGTTAGCGGCAAGGTAAGTTCATCTTGTCTTCGTATTTTAGCTGTGAATGTAATATCCATGAGTAGTTGATCAAACTTGGACATTTAGCTCGGTGTGAATGACTTTCTTTGTTAGCGACGTCAACGGCAACAAAGCAATCTCCAATAGTTATAATCAACAACAAGGCGAGCCAAGAGAACTCAA
Source organism: Papaver armeniacum (assembly GCA_023531295.1). Classification (NCBI taxonomy): domain Eukaryota; kingdom Viridiplantae; phylum Streptophyta; class Magnoliopsida; order Ranunculales; family Papaveraceae; genus Papaver; species Papaver armeniacum. The sequence continues at coordinate 10,200 of JAJJWW010019462.1, forward strand.
GGTAGGTGCTCTTTGCTATTTTGCGCATGTAGCCACCCAACAGTACCATCGATATTCTCCAGAATGTGTAATAAGGTTCTGACTCCAGAAGAATGAGCATCTAACCTCTCTAGTGGATTTCAAAATTTACCAAACTCCATTGCACTCCTGGGATGGATGGATGAAATATATGCTCGGCAATGATCATGTCAGGGCTAATCTTGGAGAGTGTAGCTGCGTTGTTGATTCGTCCTTGAATTTAAGTTATTTGGTGTCTGGACCGCTGAGCCGGTGTCTGGAAGGCTTATTCTTGCCTTTCTGATTGTGGTGATGATATGTTGTGGTAGCTTGTATGGTTGAAACCTTCCGGAGCCGTTGGCTGAAGTAGACGAGCTGAGAGGCATTCCGTTGCCGACGTGCTGCTATCAAGTCTTCAAGAACTTCATTCCAAGCGACATCCTTTGAACCATCTTCTGAATCTTGGGCTATTGTATCGAATGGGATGCGATGAGCAGTCCCCAGTTACACTTCTGTCTGGTCATAGATCCGATGGCGTGGCCGGATATGTGAATATCTCTGCGACGTGCTTTTGGAGTATTTGATGCACGTGTATGGATTCATGTTGAGAAATTCCTAGGGCTCGTAAAGCTTCGACAGTGACGACGTTGTTATCAGAAATAACCTGGTTGAGGGAAGTGAAGGCATCCCATGCTGGTAGTCCCCATGTGTAATTATCCTGAGCCTATTTTCTCGTGAAAGATGTGCTTTTACTTCATTCGCTGGTAAGGTGGTGACTGCGTTTAAACTTCTAAACCTGAAGGAGGCTTCAATCCCTAAGTGTAGCCTACTTTGATTGTATCACCATGAATCCACGCCACTGGGATTTGATACAAGCTTATTGTACTCTCCAAGATGCGATGCTGGGATGCTTGGAATATCACTTGGACGAAATATTCTGGATAACGAAGAGGTAGAAGTGAGAGAGTTATGTTGTTAATCGTGGCTCCCCCTGTTTCTTCAAGAAAAATGTTTCAGCCGCGTCTTTGGAGTTATCTCATGAATCTTTGATTGTTGTCAGGTATGGACTGCGATGAGCAGTTCCCAGTCGTACTTCTCTTTAGTTACTAAAGTTGTTTTCTCAGAGTAGGCTTGGGATCCGTCGCGGCCTCGTAAAGTTTTGAAGGCGCCTTCCATAAAGAGAGGTGATGATATCCTTACGCTACACCTTTGAAGAGTAGATTACCTTGTCGTGGCTATGACTTTTTGGTTGACCGTGTCTTTTGAGCTTTGACAATGAAGGGATTCCGTGTAAAGCCTCAGACCCCAATTGTGGTTTACATGTTTCTATCTTGTATGGTCGGTGGGTTGACCATGATAAAGATATCACCATCTTGCATCCGTACTGGTGACTCTATTACTTCTTCCATGTGAAACTAAAATATGGAGAAGTACGGATTACCTTTGTAGCGGTTGTTGCTATGGTGAAGCTCTGGATGGTATCAACAAACGAGCAGCAACGGTTCTTGGCAGCAGCTGTGATCATAAGAGACTACATTATCGTGGGAACAAAATAGGTCGGCTGGAATTGCATGGGCGTCCATGGAAGCAAAGGAATTGGCTGGATGTGTAAGCGAGTAAAATTGTCCATGACCATGAGCTTTGGCGGGATGAGACAAAAGGTGGCCACAACTATGAACCTTGGCTGGATACGATCATGACCCTTGATAGGGAGGAGTGTGGTGGCTATGGGCACGAACCTTGGAAGGAAGGAGTGTGGCGACTACGACACTGGCAGGAAGAGGTGGCGGTTACGGCATGATCCTTGGCAGGAAGGAGTGGCGTTGAAGCGGCTTCGGATCCTGGAGAGGACACTGGAGCGGCTCCTGGAGCGAACGTTGAAGAGGCTGCTAGAGCGAACGTTGAAACGACTTCTGAAGCGAACGTTGAAGCGGCTGCTGAAGCGAACGTCGAAGCGGCTTCTAGAGCGAACATTGAAGTGGCTCCTAGAGGGAACGTTGAAGCGGCTCAAATAGTGATGGTCGGCAAGTCGTGTTTTCTCCTCATGGGAAAGAATACGTTTCTTCTGTTTGATTTTCCCTTGCAACTCTCAGAGTCTTGACGTTTACAACGTTGAAGTCGGAGGCCGCGTCAATCAGCGTGCTATCAAACTCGACATCCTTCGAGTGAGCAGTGGTTAGGAGTCCCCAGTTCCATCTATCAATCGTGCTTTCCAAGAGAGGTTGGGGTTTGGGAACGGCTTCCCTGGCTGGAAATTACCTCGATTTTGGAGAAGTCGCTCCTGATCCTCACATGTGATGAAATTGGATTGCTGATTCCTCTCCAACGGACGTTTAGGAGAAAAACGGGCCTCTTCATCTATAAAGGTACGGCCTGCTGAGGTACTGACGCCAGTAGTATTAAAAGTACTCCTCATTGGCTCCATTTGGGGTTGGCGTGGTTCTTGTGGTAGCCGCTCTGTTAGTGTCTTGAGGAAAGTAGGTACCTCTTTCTGAGTTGAAGTCATGTCCGTCTAAGCCTTAGCAAGAACTTCTTGTCTTTCCATCAAATCAGCAATGGTAATAGGGGGTTGGCTTCCTCTGGCTCCTCCAGTCTCTCGTCCTGATGGGGGAGTGGCAGCAGCTCTGGTGACAACCGGGGGCGTCACACTTGAAGAAATATTAGGGGTGGCGGCAGCGGCTCTGGCTCTGGTGATTGGAAGTGTAACGCCTGAGGGAACGTTTCCTACGCCGCTGGTGTTGGTGGTATAGTTTGCGGTGCCGTGGGTGTTGATCATGCTGACAGGTGGTACATTGACGTCACCGGAAGAAATGTAGATACCAAGGGTGTTTTCGGCGCCGGTGGCCTCAGGGTTTGTTGCTGACCCGGACCTGAGCTCTACCATATTGAAATTAGATTGAGAAAATGAAATTGAAAATTGATATTGCAACCGAGAGATTAATCTCCCACTGTGGTCGCCAGTTGTTTATGGGTAAAAACTGTTTCTGCTGATTTTGGTAAATTTGGGTGTGTGGATGAGAAACAAGTCTAAACCTAAAACAAATACACTGCACGGGAGTACTTTAGATTCGAGAGATCAATCTGTACAATCCTGGCCTAAACCAAGAAATGGTCGTTCCAGTCTTGCTTCGGTCACAAAGTAAAGGAGAAGGGTTTGTCTTAGGGAGGGAAGCGAAGAAGGTGTTGAGACCAGAATGTTTAATTCTGAAGGTGTGGCTATTTTATGACTTATATCAGAATTTGGAACTGGCTTGCGGAATGTAAGCTATCAGTTATTTGGTATTTTTCTGGATACTGTGTTGTTGTTCTAACCAAAAATTGTTGCCTGGTTGAAATAGGTAAAACCTATTTATACTCGTAGAAAGTGGGAATGAATGAGTGATGGAGAAGTGGGGTAATGTGTAAATGCCAGAGACCATATTCCTACTATGAAGGAAACAGGTTAGTTTACACCCACTACTTCTTGCCGCCACTAACTGCCATGCTTTCTGACACTTTCTTATGATGGGCGTGCTGCACGCCGCACGCTGTAAACCGCCAGACCAATACCCTGATGAGCATCCCCCAGTTTGTGAAATGTTTGATGTCTTGAGTGTTTTCATGGAAAACGTGTAGCAGATTGCTATATGTGGCAAATCAAAGTCAGGAGACTTGCCGCAGGAGAATAGCATGTGATGCTATTAGGCTTGTCTTAGTTGGTCGCCCAAGACTTGCCACAGGCCTGTCAATTCTGTGGCGAATTTGGACGGCTGAGATCGTAACTCATGAGAAAGGGTGGCCATTGATTATGACCACATTCTGTTGGCGCCTGATGATAGCACAGTGGCGCCATTAGCACATGCCAATGGCGTAGTGGCATATTTAGCGCATGCCAGTGGCACAATGGCATGGTTGGCATAGTTAGCGCATGCCGGTGGCACGGTGGCGCAAGTAGCGCCTGGCGTGGCCATGGTCGCTAGATTTTGGCACATTGGTGTTAGACCCAAATATGGCTTGGCAATATTAGTTCCGGTTGCCACATCAATCCCAATGCTCTGGGTAGCATTACTTGGCTTGGTTGGTGTAGCAACTTTATTACCTAAATTAGGGTTTGGCATGCCAAAACCCTAATTAGTGCGTATGGCATGTCAGCATGTGGCCGCGGCACAGTGACGTTTTTGTGCAAACGGTGCCATAGCCATGCCAAAGGAACTATAGCAAGGCCAGAATGTGGAAACGGCCACAGGAGCAAGGGTTGCTATGAGTGGCTATGGTATGACGCCATTCTTAGGGTTTCCTGGGTCCCACATGGCTCGTGGCATGTTGTGGGGCCCGAAGTGGCGTAATTTGGGCTACAACTGGAAATTAGGGTTTCGACTAACGCCACTAAAGCAAGGTCGTGTTTCTGATTAGGATACCCTAATTGAAGTCTGTTATGGCGTTGGCCACGAACAGAAGGTGGGTTAGCGCATAGGCGCGCTATTCATGGCACGTTGGCACGTTCGGCATGCTGTTGCGGCAAAGTGACACGTTTGGCATGCACGTTTAGTGCATTGACACGGCATGGCATGTTTGGCATGTACGTTTGGCATGCCGTTGGCATGTTGGCGCAGTTTTGGAAAGCCAATTTGGCATTGTGACCATCTGGCGCAATTTTGCCTCTTTTAATACTTTGGCAGGTTTAGAGCGACCTGGTTGGTCGATAAAAAGAGGGGTCGGCCAAGCATGGGCGTGGCCACACTTCTAGTGCGCGTAGCGGATTTAAAGCGACCTGATTGGTCAACAGGAAACAGGGGCCGGTCGGGCAACATGGGGTGTGGCCACCTACAAGTGGCGCCGGCTGGCCTATGGCATGGCCACACCTCCCTTTGTTGCTACTCCTATTCCACGACTCCTTTAATTCCTTGTTTTCTGATTTTGGGTAGGATTTTGCACCTACTAATCCATGGCGGATTAATTGCCTAGTTCGCCTAAGCTTAATTTCGACCGGCGGGGTCTAATATACTGCGCAGGGCGCAAAACCCTAATTTTTGCAAATTAGTCAGGGTAATATCTGAATCTTTTGAATTATCACAAAATTGATTGAATTCTATGTGTTGACACAGAGTTCTTTTAAGTTTATTGCCAGAGAGCAGTATGCTTTCCGATTGAGTACTTTTATGCAAGGACATTAACCTTGATACTTGGAAATTCGTGCTACTCTGCTGCGAGTGAACACAAATTATCATGACATATCAATATTAAGGGTTCAGTCGGGGAACATAGCACAAAAAGAATTCAAAGAAACTTATATTAATTGAATAATATAGGCAGGGTGCCGAAATTTACAGAATATCTGGGATTGTTGCTACATGCACCATTCTGGATAAATTTCATGAGAAAATATTGAGTTGCTCAATAAATGCGCCAGTGGAGAGGTTGAACACTCATCACTTTTACATGGCTCCGTTTCTTTGCAGAGTGACGGCATATCAATTGCGAGGGTTTTACAATTTTAACCCTGAACTAAAAACCACCATCAACAATATGTAAGCGAGTTAAACTCAACTTGAAATATCAAATACGTATAATTGAAGTCTATATAGCTATACGACTTTTGTCTCAAATAGGAGATAGAGTAGAAATAGACTTTTGAGTGTTAGATGAGTTCAAGTCTCCACATACCTTTTGTTGATGAAGTTCCAAAAGCTCCCCTTAGTAGTTCTTCGTCTTCAATCGATGAACGTCGTGAAGTCTAAAGCTCAACTACACATTCTATCTTAATCCTAGACTTAGCTATATGTAGACTAGAAATCAAGACTTATAGTTTTGGCAACTAAACTTGACAAACAAGATTGAGATAGCAACGCTTGTGAGTTCGACCGACCAGTGCTCTAACAGATGCTTGGGATATCTTAGAAACCGTATTTGAAGGGAATACTAGTGAAAAGGAAGCCAGGATTCAAAACCTAAATTCCGATTGGGAAAACCTTTGTATGGCAGATGAAGATTCATTTGATGAGTTTAATCACAAAGTGTCTGAAATTGTTAATGCATCTTTTGCGTTGGGTAAGACTATTCTTTTCCGCATTATATTATATAATTGAAAAGGACATTGTGATGAAAATTCTCGTTACTACTTTTATATTCAATTGGTCACTTCCATCTAGATACTATTCTAAGAAGCATGCCATCGTTGAGGAAAATAACCTTGATACTATTTCCGATGGATCAAATACTCTTGTTGGAAAGATTAAATTACTTGATCATGATCGAATACACCGAGATTCTTGCCGCAAAGCGAAATTACGGTTTGAACCTCATTCATGCGTTCAATCTCGATCTAAAGATGTGACAATTTCAAGTGAAGCTTCTAACTTGTCATGGGGCTGATGAATGTTCTAATCACTTTGATCATAATAGATCACTGATTACACAAAAGATCAAGGATTTTGTGAAGAAAAGCAAAAGATCCGAAAGACTATCTTCTCTCTCTAATGCTTCTGATGATTCAGTTCAAGAGAAAGTATCTTAGTGTCCCAACGCCTTACATACTGCTGAAGTGTGTATACAATTTTCAGCCCTCTCGGCAGAAGTTCCCACTAACTCAAATTCCTGTTCAGAATGCGAGTCTGACACTGAGATCCTAGATTTCCTGGACAATTGTGAAGAAATTCACCAGGAAAATATTCAACTAAAAGATATGTTGAAGAACCTTGAATCATCACTTCAGATGAAAACTCTTGAGATTGACTGCCTCAATGATGAATTCACCAGAACCCTATTTCTAAAAGAAAGGGGGATTAATTCTCTCAAGTGTGACCTGCAAAGGTTGTCCGGAAGCTCAGACAAAATTTCAGCAATGTTGTTTTGTCAAAAGGCTTTTGGAAACACAAAAGGTTTAGGGTTCAAAAGTAAGACTGTGAGCACAACTAACTCATTTGTTCCAGCCGGTTCTGGAACAATTCATCTTGTTTGTTATGATAAACATGAGTCATCTCCGCAAAGCAAAATCTCTTCTCTGTTTTGCTCTTTTTGTGGAAGTGCAAGTCATGTTCAGAATAAGTGCTGGAAATTCAAGAGAAACAACAAAAGAATTTCCAAACTTCAAAATGACATGCAAAGGATGAATCTGTCTCTGGAGAAGCAGTCTGTAACACCTGGGCATAAGAAGAAGTCTAAAAGAATCAGAGTCAGACGAGGTAAGTCTGTTCTTCCAACAAACCTTGAGATGTCACTTTGTGACACAAGAAGTGAACATCTTGTTCACTCCATTACTATCTAATTCATAGTAATGAATTGTATCCTTATTTTGGACTTGAAAAATAAGAATTACTTCAAGGTTGTTCAAGTCGTGTATTTTTTTGTTGATTTTTTTTACTTTATTTTGAGTAAGTGAATATTTTGTTGTTGAGATAGATAATGGATCATGAACCGTGGAGACTTTTTCAAGTTTCTTTAGGGTTTTACCATCCTAGAGTCTATTTATGTTCATTTGTGAACAATATTATCCTTTACCTTCTCTCTCTCAAAAATATACAGTCTCATGGCTCCTATAACAAGAGGTATCACAAAAAGGGATACTGTAGAAGCTGTCAATGTGTATCTGTGTGAAGGGATTTTGTCCTCAAGGAAAAGAAAGGTGAAGGATACGATTGATAATCCAGGTTCTTCCTCCAACTGCCTATTGTTTGTTTGTCATTCTGATAATAACTTTAGGGCTATGGTGAAACATTTCATTCAACATAAATCAAGACACACAACAATTAATCATGGATTTTTCACTAAATATATGTTTTAATTATATTATTGATGATTGAATTGCATACTATATACCTAACCAACCTAATATCAACAATTTCATCAAAATCAAAATCAAATTAATTTGAAACCCTAAAATTAGAGTCACTCACCTTAGATGATTTTTTGGATGAAATTCGAAATTGAAGAATGGATTTGTTTCACCTTAGAGTAACGATCAAACCCTTTTAATTTAAGCCAACGAATCGCAATGAATCAATATGAAAATCGAAAGGGGATAAAAGGGGTTTGAAAGGGTTTTGAGAGGATGAAAAACTAGAGAAGAAGAAGAAGAAGTGGGAAATTCGAGCCAGCTTCTGATGCCTTTATACCTATAACACGGCTAATGAGTAGCCGTATTGGTCAAGTCAACGAGTTGACTGATACGGCTACTCAGTAACCGTTTGGCACTATTCATACGGCTGCTGAGTAGCCGTATCGTGTAGGGAAGGGAAAAGAGGGCACCATAGTGAGGCTGCCTTCCTTATGCTATCCCTTCCCTTTATTTGAGGGATAGGGAAGGGATGCCCTGCATCATAGTGCTTGGCTTTATTACATGAGATTTGGGCTCACCGTCTCGTTTACTCTCCTTTTGGGCTTTCAAGATACATATATACATATTAGGCCTATTCCTATGCACATGCCAAAAAAATGGTGTTTGGCATGCCAGGTGGCATGCCAAACCATTTGCGCCACTATGGGGAAACCGATGAGCGATCGAATACCTAGCGAGCGATATTCATAATATCGCCAGCGATAAAGACTTTATCGCTGGCGATATTGTTAATATCGCTCGGAATTCATTATATCGCTGTCGATATAATCAATATCGCCACCGTTCGAGTTTCTGACGCCTATAAATACCGCAACTATACTCCCACCTCTTCTAAACTCTTCTCAATTCTTCTTCGAAAACCTTCTGAAAACCACCGATTTTCGTAAACTTTTGTTCTAAAACGATTATCTTAAACGAGATATGGAGAGAGAAAAAGAAACAAAAAAGGGAAAGTATCTACTAGTACCCCAGGCAGTGGAGTAAGTTTTGTTGTGGATACAAATTATGAGTTTAATAATGTTAGACTAGTAGCCGGTGAAGGTGTATTCTCTAATCACCTTTCTGATAATGAGGGGCGATGTAACGCTACACATCTAAGAGGTGGATGGACTGAGTTACGTACAATTTTTCAATTACTTCCTCCTGCTGTTCAAGAGAGAGTGAGAAGATATCCTTGGCGACATCTATATCAAATACAACCTAGAAACCACAGGACTCAAGGTGTTCAAGTTATATTAGAACGATGGTGGAAGCCTACAAACACGTTCTTTTTCAAGGACTTTGAATGCGGTAAGTCAGTCTTTTCTAGTAATTTAATTTTTAGATTATGTGTTTTGTTTCATAAAAATCAACAAATTCTAATTATGAATAATTATTGTTAATAGGAGTTACACCGATAGATTTATACATTTTAACCGGAATTCCATGCCAAGGGAACTTACTTCCATTTAATAGACTAAAGTGGTTATCAGAAGATAGATGGAAAGAAAGACTTCCTTATACTCAAATGAATTAGGAGGAAATCCTACACATAGACAATTAAAAGCGTATGGGTTGAAGGTGTCTGGGTTGAAAAGTTTTTTCCAGCGTTATGTTGTAAGAATGAATGAAAACAGGGCAGCTGGTAATCAATATTTGATCCCCGGCCATTTTGAGGAGCTAGAACGTCTGTTTGTATTGTGGACACTGGGCCAATGTATGTTTCCAAATGCTAGCTCAGTAGTGTTAATTGGGTTTCTCGAAGAATTAGAAGATTTAGAGCAAGCACCAACATATGATTGGGGGACTGCGATTTTATCAGAGATTTACATTGCCCTAAGTGATAACTCGACGTGTGATAAAGATAGTTTTAATGCTTTTTGGGGAGTTCTGGAGGTAAGAACCAATCTTTTTCACATTATGTATTTATTTGTCATTTTCATATGGAAAAGTTATTAACTCATTTTGAATGTTATTATTTTCAGTATTGGTGGTATACATATTTCCGTGTTTCGGAACCTTTTCTTAAGAATTATATGAATGTATTTCCGATCATACGAAAGTATGATTCTGAGAATTGGGAAGCTGCACAGATTGAAGATGGTCAACATGTTGCTATTGTTCATAAGATTCAGCAGTTGAGTAGAACAAGCAATAACCTTATCTCACAGCCATATGAAGCAGTACCTGAGTTCCAAGAAGAACTAGGTCAGACAATGGTAGAGTTAAGCCTTAGAAGGATGGTGTTATACAACACTATTTCTGAGAAGGGTGTTTGTTATTATGGTGAAAGAAAGCTTCTTATGTTGCAAGGGAGATCAGTGATAGCTGTCAACCCTTATTCCAGTACAGATATTTCAGCAGACGATTACTTCAAATTGATAAGGGAAGGTCATCATTGGCAAGAAGCTGATGAATTGATCCAGGAGCCGATGGACAGAAATGAGTACCTATCTTGGTTTAATACTATTTTCAAGCCAAATATTTCCATGCAACCGCAAAGTTTGGGTCGGATGGATTTCCCAACTTTAGGTAGGTTGTCACTTGACAATGAATTTCTTCCTTCCCAAAGTTTGAGCCGATGTAGAGCATTATTGACATTATGTAGGTCTGCATCGAAGAACAGTAAGCAATCGTCGGCAAAAAATAGGTGTGATATGGAAGGTGCACCATGCGCTATTTTAATACCCTCTAGATTCTTCATCTGCTCAGCATGAAATAGTTGACGTGAAAAAGCTTCCATAACAATAATAAATAGATATGGTGAAAGCGGATCACCCTGTCGCACTCCTCGTGTAGGCTGGTAAGCTGCATATGGAGATCCATTCAGAATTATTGATATTTTCGTGGTACTTATGCATTGCAGTATTAGATTCCGAAATGCTTCACAGAAACCCATCCGTTTCATCACATCTAGTAGAAAGGACCACTCCAGACGATCGAAAGCCTTAGACATATCCATCTTAAGCGATAGATGTTTGAAATCTTTTTTTTTTGCTTTTCATGGTATGGACAATTTCCTGAGCCAATTGAATATTATCTGAGATCTGACGTCCTGGCACATACGCTGCTTGTAGAGGTGAAATAATTTTCCCTATTAACTTCTTCATCCTTAGATAAAGGATTTTTGATATGAGGTTATAGCTTGTATTGCATAAAGAAATAGGACGCAAGTCAGATGGAAACTGTTTATTCTTTGTCTTTGGGACAAGAGTTATGTTGGTGGAGTTTAAACACTTTAGCATGAACCCGGTACGAAAGAATTATTGAATTGTATTCACCACATCCGGCCCAACTATCTCCCAATGTGACTTGAAGAAACCCGGTGGAAAGCCGTCTGGTCCTGGCGCCTTCCAAGACTTCATACTCTTTAATGCTTTAAGGATTTCAGCTTCATCTGGTATCTTCATAAGGTCATCATTTTCTTCAGCAGTTATAACACTAGGGATGCACAGGAGTATTTGTTCATCTCTTACTGGTGAACTAGTAGTATGCAGCATTTTGTAATGATCTGTAAGTAAATTTTCCAAGTCAATTCTTGATGTACACCAGTTTCCATTTTCATCCTTAAGATCTACAATGTTGTTTTTTGATCTCCTTTTATTTGCATTGGCATGGTGGTACTTGGTATTGCGATCCATTTCTAGATAATACTCATCCCTTGCTTTCTGTCCCCAATATTCATTCTGTATTTGGTGCCAGTGCTCGATTTTGTTCTCTATTTGCTGAACATGGTTTGTTGTATCTGCAGATTGGGTACCTCCTTGTAATGCTTCGACTTGTTGATGCAGAAGGAAGATATTGCTGTGGATATCTCCAAATTTCTCCCTGTTCCATTTTGATACAAGCTTTCTTGCCACATTGAGTCTTCTTGAGAACTGGTAAGCTTGTGATCCAGTGAACTGATGGTTACATGCAGAGACTATTTCATTCTTTAGAGTCGCATCTCGTTCATAACACTGGAAATATTTCCAGTTACGTTTTCTGTCCCCAGTTGATTCTGTATTATCCAAAATAATTGGACAATGGTCCAACCCCAGTTGCGGAAGGTGAAGAAGCTTTGTGTCAGTAAAATGAATGGTGAAAGCATCATTGGTTATGGCTCTATCCAACCTCGACCTTCGAATTCCATTGCCATGTACATTTGATGACCATGTAAAAGATCTACCTGTGTATCCCAGATCTACCGGCCTCATATGTATATAAAATTTATCCAGAATGGTGCATGTAGCAACAATCCCAAATATTAAACTCCCGCTTGCATTATTCACTAATGTACAGCCTATCGAGTATCTTTCCTATGCTATGTACCCAACTGAACTCTTAATATTGGCATGACATGACAATTATTGTTCACTCGCAGCGGAGTAGCATGAATTTCCCGAAGTGTCAGTATAAAGATCTGCATGAAAATACTCTGGAACACGCAAGTTGTACTGCTCTCTGATAAAAACATTTCTTGTGCCAACGCACAGATAATTTATCGAAAATTGTTTAATTTTGTGTCACCTCACGAAATTCAATTTTCTAACCTAATTTTACCTATTTGCAAAAATTAGGTTTTTTGCGCAGTGTGCGATATCTCGAGCCCTATTGGTCGAGACCAAACCTAGGTAAGCTAGGAAACCAATCCTCCATGGATTAGTAGGAGCAAAATCCTACCAAAATCAGAAAACAAGAAATAAAAGAGGAGCTGCGGCAAATAGGAGCAGCAACAAGAGGAGGCGTGGCCGCGCCACATGGCCGGCCAGTTCGCCCTAACAGGCGCCACATGTAGCCGTATGGCCATGCTCCATGTTTCCCTTGTCGGCCCCCTTTTTTCCATCGACCAATCATGTCGCTCTAAATGCGCCACACGCATTTGGAATGTGGTCGCGCCCATAGTGCTTGCCGGCCCCCTTTCCGATCGACCAATTAGGTCGCTCTAAATGCTCCACACGCAATTGGAATGTGGCCGCGCCTATAGTGCTTGCCGGACCCCTTTCCCATTGACCAATCGGGTCGCTCTAAATGTGCCACACGTATTTGGAATGTGGCCACGCCCATAGTGCTTGCCGGCCCCCTTTCCCATCGACCAATCAGGTCGCTCTAAATGCGCCACTATGCCACTGGCAGGCGCCAATGAGATGTGGCCATAATCAACGGCCACCCCATTCCATAAATTGCAATCTTGGCCGTCCAACTTCGCCAGCCGAATTGACCGTCCTAGATTAAGTCTTAGGCGACCAACCAAGACTAACTTAATAGCGTCACACGCTATTTCTTGTGGCAAGTCTCATGACTTAACTCGCCACACCTGATTACCCACCGCCTAGCTTGCGCGTGATTGGTCAGATAACTATGTCTTACACACAAGACCCATTCAGCAACCTGATGCATATTTTCCACGAAAATACTCGAGACATCAAACATGTCATAAACTGGGGGATTTTATCAGGGTATTGGTTTGGCAGTTTACGGCGTGCGGCGTGCAACGCGCCCATTACGAGAAAGTGCCAGGAAAGGGCGGACAATTAATGAGCAGTAAGTGAGTAGTGGGTGTAAGGCTAACCAGTCTTCCCTCGTGATGGAAACATGATGGTCACTACTTTTTACACGAATCCACTTCTCCACTATTTCACTGTCTCCACTTCCTACGAGATCAGAGGTGCTCAATCATGACTTGTATAAAATAGGTTTTTGACCTATTTCGACAAAGGAGAGACACAAGTGTTATCAACACAAGTATCCAGAAAACACCAAGAACTGATAGCTTACATTCCGCAAGCCCGTTCCTTATTCTGATACAAGTCATGAAACAACCACACCTTCAAAATTCAATATTTTTGTTCTCAACACCTTCTTCGCTTTCCTCCCTAAGATCGACCCTTCTCCTTCGCTTTGTGCCCGAAGCAAGTCTGGAACAGTCATTTCTTGATTTAGGCCAGAATTGTACAGATTGATTTCTCGAATCTAAATTACTCCCGTGCAGTGCATTTGTTTAGGTTTTAGATTCGTTTCTCGGCGGCACACCCAAATTTACCATTTCCAGCAGAATTAGTTTTTACCCCAAAACAGGGACAACATGTGAAGATTTGTACCAAGGTTTTATCCCAATAAGTTTTTCCTTGTCAAAGTATTAGTAAGGCAATTGATTTCGGCACAAGTCATTAAGGAGAGAACGACATTTGAAGAACTACATCCAAAACACTATATATGAAGCACTATGTATAAATTTTTGTTATTGAACCGCACAAGGGGTAGTGTTACAGGGCCTACGGCCCATGGATGTGTGGTCCATCTAGTTTCCTCTTTATGTGTATATAATGTAACCTAGCTATGTATTACAACTACTCTCTCTAATAAGATGGTTCTCCTTCTTGTCTTTAGATCTCTGTTCTTCGCCTCTGATTCTCCTTAAAGAGTAATTGATTAATAAAATTAATAGAAATTACTAAGTACTATTCTTGTTAGACTTTGCAATTCCGTAATATTTATATCTGAGATAGCTTTAGACTGTTCTTGTGAGGTAGAATTGGTTAGGCACTTCTATAACCTTTTGAAGAGAGTGAGATATTTTAATTGTTGAGGTTTGATTGATTTTTTTTTCTCTTGAAGATCCCTCGTAAGCAAACAGATTTCTATTACCTTGATTGAATTATATCTGAAGGAAATCAATAGACTATCTATTAGAGAAAAAATAGTTAAAGTCTTCTTCGACTAAAGTAACTCATAATCCTGTAAAGGACGTCAACTAGTGCAATCAAGTGCGTATGGTATTGGTAGATCCTAGAGAAGTAAGGATCACGACTGAAATTGAATTTTCCGGAGGGTTGATTCGGTATCACCTACATCCAAATCCGAAGTTCGATTGTAATCTAGTGTTTGTAGCGGCTTAATACAATATAGTGTTCAAACTGGATTATGGTTTGTCTGCTAGATTTTAGTTTTCCTCGTTAACAAAATTTCTAACGTCCTGTGTTATTTCTTTTCCGCATTATATTTTATAATAAAATATCACAAGTAATACGTTAAATAACCTAGATAGCTAGTCTTAGCCAAAGTAGTTGAAATCGTTCCTCGGTCCTACTCAGTTGGGGAGCTTGGAGCGAGGAGCAATTAGTTCGGACTTGGAAATCGCCAAAACTCGGTCTATTACTCGGAATATATTTACTAGAGACTTATAAATTTTTGCTCATAAGTCATGATTTGTACCTAATTAAAATTAAATTTTAACACTATCACGTAATTAAGTGTGTAATATTATTATATTGAACGTATTTATCATGTATTTAGAGGTTTTTTATATGATAACTCTCATATTAGGGGTTACAAAAAATTTCTTTTCTTATTTTAGTGCATAGAAGGCCAACTCGGAAAAAATCGTTCATTCGTTTTTCTCAAAAATCGATCCAAATCGGCAGAATCATCCATCTTAATCACTAAAAATTAGAAATACCTTGGAATCGGAAATCGCCTCGGTCATATAGCCTGTAGCGATTACTCGGCGAGTAATCGGCCTTGGAGAGCGATTTTGACTACACTGGTCTTAGCTCAATTGTAAAGAACCCATAAGATTTTTTCTTGTGAACTCGTAATTTCTAAAATAGTTCATAAGATTTGTTCTTGTTCGGTTGTTGTACAGTTAAGGTACATACTAGGTTAACCTCAATTAAAATCAAGAACAAAGATCTTATTCTAGAGATACGTACGTATTTATTGTTCAAGAAATTATCCATACAGGTTCATGGCAGGTCGGGAAAGGTACCTATAATTACTGCAAGTGCACATCGTCTACTGTAAATAGTGAAAATACACGTCGATCCCAAAGAGACTCGTGCAATGTAAAGTTGAAATCAATGTCTTACTACAATGATTCCAAACAAAATGTAACAAACGTAAAGGGTTGTCGATACGACTAGATGTTGGCTATGAGCTACAGATTATAAAGCTAAACAACTATGAATGTAGGTAAGGTTGAAAACAATCGGATGAAGGGTACTAGGGAAGTTGAATCCACCTCTTAATCCTATGCTAAGTCAATATATTATCACTATTGATCTTGTCCCTTACACCGGTGAAGATGCAAGTCTGTCGTTTACTTATCCAGGGTAATCTCAAGTGGATGGCTAAATATCAACTAAGTTAACTAACTAATCCCTAGTATTAGATGTCTTCTTACAGTAAAACTAATCACAGATCAGTTCGATCACTTAGATAATTAAACCCTTCCTAAATCGATTAAGCAAAACAAGACAATAATCATAGTATCACTACAACCTAGAATCATATCATGCTACTCGTATTCAAGGTTATCGCTTGATGAAAAACCCTAAAATAGCTATAGATATGGATTTGAGTTCAATCAATTCTAGACTTAACTAAACAAACATTCAATCATATTGCAATACATCAATCATGCAATTATTATGACCCGTAGAAATCAAACGATAATATTGAGAGAAAAAACTAATTCATTAAAATCATAACTTGGCTGCAAAATCCAACTACATCTTCAACCAATAATAAAAACTTAGTTACTTGTGTTTTTGAAATCATCATAGAAAGCAAAGAAGAAAAAAACTATCATGTGAAACCCTAGAAAACAAGTGTAAGTCTCCTCATGGAGATATATCTAGGTTTGAGAAAGACTTTCTATTTATATGTTTCTTCAATTCCAAAAGGATACTCTTTTCCAAATTTAGGTCTTCTCAATACCCATCTCCAAGTGGTCCACCAAGCCCATGTGTGAAAATAAGTCTCTCGGAAATTTTGGGTCCAAAAGGGTCGCTGATTGCCGACGCCATCACCGTAATCCTGGCCACTCTAAAACCGACTCCACCACCGAACTCGTATCCGACTACCATAACTCGCAAAGAACTCACTATCTTTCCCTCAGCTCATACACTCAATTCAAAGCAATAAATCTACCAATTCTTGAATCTTCTAAAAACGCGCCCAAAAGCGACTCAGAGCTCATATGTCCCACTGCCGACTCTCGCATCCGATCTTCAAACCGCTTCGCGATTCACCGAAGCATTACGATCCCCACTCTCGCCAATCCGACAACCGGAACTAGTTCCACCTGGCTTTCCATTCTGCCAAGGCACTTCGCAGAATCTTGTTCTCGCACCGTCACTTTCTTCACGCTTTGGTTCCTAGCATTCATCTAACAATTCATTCACTATACCAGCGAATTTCGTATGTCGCTACCACCTCCTTGCTTTGCCAACTACAGCAAAGACCGCCTCAAACTTACTATGGTACCAACAACGCCATCTCAACTCCAATCCTTGCTCCAACCTTCAAAGACAACCAATCAAATCGCACATTACAATTCCATGTAATTTCACAAGACTATGACCATTTATCCCCACTGCACCTATCATTAATCTATAAGCATTTGCCATTTATTTCAATACCAAGTCTTTGTACCAAGATTTGCCGCAACTTCCATCCAACAATCCAAAGACCCCGGGTCCTCGCCATTCATCTCTCGGTCTGGCTGAGGCTCATCTCGACTGCACTTTCGACCATTGATCCCGCCATATTCCACAATCACCACTAAATCCAACATCTCAAAGATCATCTAACCACTATCAATTTCCACTGTGCCTTGCTTAGAGACTCCAGCTTGCAACTTCGCTACACTCCCTTGTAAACATCCACCTAACCCATGACCTGCAATTTTATCCATATCTCAATCCGTTCTACATGGCTCGCTTCCATCTCCATACCTGCAACACAATCCCTTCAAGCACTTGCTTTAACTCCAAATGCAATTTGCGTGCCTCATCGCATACTGCATCAAGCATCCCTTCATTCCGAAACTCCTCATTTTTCTTCTCTGCGCCGTTCCAAACCGCAACAATCACCATTTAGGCCGACCGCAATCACCGCCACACATGTTCGCCCATTGATAGCATCTCCATAGCTACCAAATCGCCAATAATCGAGAAATTTCCCGTGTCTAACATAATTGCCAATGGCAGCAACCTTCACAAAGCATCGTCCATTCTTCTACCTTCCCACATCACAAAGATCATTCTCGCCAATCATCATCACTATGCATCAAATCAACTTCCCAAACCTCACTCTTGGTCACAATGTACTAGGGTCAAAGCCAGCCTTTTCACAAATACTTCTTGCGCTCGGGTGATGCAGACGAATTGCTGCTGATTTTGAGACATTCTATCTCCTTCCGAAACATTCTGAAGACAAACCCAACGTTCTCAAACATACACAAAGCCCAAATTATGTAAAATCAAACCACTCGACCATAAAACTTAGTGATGTGCAACCTCCTCCCCTTTATGGCGTGGAAACAAGCTTTTGCTCATGTCACGGCTTGAATAAACCTTCTACGACAATACTTAACTGCTGAATTCTTCGCTCCGCCACGGCTTCTAATATTCCTTTTAACCCTTCGGAAAGCACGAGCCTGCATCATGGCTCACGGCGTTGCTCCGTGACAATGATAGAGAAGAATCAAAGCTATATACCGAATTGTCTTAGGAATGAGAAACACGACTTACTCAGAAGGCTTAGGTCAGTAAAATGCGGAATAAGCAGCTCCTTAGTACCCCGAGCGGGTGCCTATAACGCTCGTAGGTTCTAGTTTTCGACAACTTCGCTTGCTTCGTATGCTTCCCGTATTCTCTTCATACATGTCGGATTGACTCCACTCTTCGCCATTGGCTTGTCCTTCGAGACGACGGCAGAAGAAAGTGGTTCCACTTTTGAGCACCTAATAAACTCAAAAGCACACATAAGATACATAATTACAAGAAAACTCATGAAGAAAGCATAAATACTAGATATAAAAATTAGGGGTTTCCCCACACTAGACTTTGCTAGTCCTCGAGCAAATCAAACAAAACAATTCTAAAATATACATACAACCTATTTTTCCAAGCCTTTAAACCCCTAGTTCCCTCCTTGAGGGTAAGAGATAGTTCTCCGTAAAGATAAAGATCCAACGCGCTAAGAAGACATATAAATTCCCGTACACTAGTCATAAGAAGTTAGACACATAAATGAACACAATCTCATTCTTAAAAGTTGAGAGAGAAATAACCATCCCTTCGACAAAAATTGGTTCTGAGTGATCGAAAGTCTCGACTCCGCCTCACAAGAAAGGGTTTTATGATATTGCTCTCAATAAATGGCCTTTTATGGGTCACACATGTGTCAGGTTGGAATGAAGAGAGAATCCCTGAGACACGTTGAATGGTAGGAAGGCAAAACCCTCCGAAATATTTTGAAAACCCACATCTTTTATAATTTTTTTGAAAACCCATTTTTCTCGACTATCTCTTCGAAAGGAAATCAACCATTTAACGAAGGTGGGAATATGCTTACTTACTCTCGTTATCCGTTCGATCTGCAATAGCACCACTCTCACAAGATCCATAGAAGCGTCTTGGTCTTCTATCTGGGTGTCTTCATCTTCGTCTTGGGCCTTAAACTCTTGATGATAACTCTTGAACTCGTAGAATCTCGACAATTTAATTATTTCCTCAAATTCCTTGTCGCTGAAACTTCATTATGGATATTCCTTCTTTCCATTGGCTTTATTGAAAGAATAAAACTAAAAACAAACTATACAAACCCAAAATATGATACATTGAATTTTTCTTGTCTCTTTTTTTTTTTTTTTTTTTTTTTTTTCTTTTTTTTTTTTTATATATTTTTTCTTTATTTTTTTTATGAGACAAGAAAATAAATACAAAATAAAACAAAATAATAAAAAGCTATTAACAATCTAACCTAAAAATTTTTCTTTCTTGTCTTTTTTTCCTTCTTTTTTTTTTTTTCTTAATTTTCTTTTTTTTTTTTTATTTTCATTTTTTTTATTTTTTTTATTTTTTTTTTTGAGACAAGAATTGGCTGTCACCAACATAAAATAAGTAAAAAATAGTACTCAAGATTCTTCAAAATAGTGCTTCTCATCTTGGTCGTACAAAGGAGGTTGGGAAGCTTCAACTTTCCTTCGAATTTCTCCGCCCGATGAATTTACGTAAGGTGACACGAACACTCTAAAAGCACAAATTTGAGAAAATAGCAAAGAATTGAGGAGGTTGGGCAGCTCACCATTCTGCCCATTATGTAACATGGGTACCTCACACATTATGTAACATGGTAGTCTCACTACTCTAATACCGAATTCACCGCACCTTATTTGCCACCGGCATGGTTAAATCCAACTTTAACTCTCATACAATTAAGAAACCCGATCACAGAGTGTTCTCTCACATCTCTAAGTTCACCACTCTTATGAGATTCTCGGGCGTCATCTTAGCGACATGTATACTATGTGACTCTAAACTAACCACAAGTTGAGTTTTATTCAATATAAAACAAAAAGTTGGAAAATTTTGACTAAAAAGGCTAAAAACTCTATATGCAAAAAGACTCCCCCACACTTAAACTTACATTGTCCTCAAAAACCGAAAATTCCTGTGAATTTCACGTAACAAACAGATAAAATGCAAAAACTGTGCAAATTGGTAAGGAATTTGGAAAAACTCCATTTCACCAAAGTTGTTCATCTACGTGTTTTATACAAAGTGTCAAAAGGGAACAGTGTTTCGATAAACAGTCTGACAGTTATGGTCTCTGGACTGAACTACGCCAGTCTGGAATTTTTCCCGATGAAAGGTATTCTGTGATAATTTTCTCTAAGATAGATTCCTGACTAATGAAATTAAACATGGGATGCAAATATGATATGAAAAAACTATAAAAAAAAAAAATAAAAGGGACTAAAAATACAAAACCTATGGGTTGCCTCCCATTTAGCGCTTGGTTTAAAGTCATCGCCGACTCTTTTGTTATCGTCCATATACCAACAACTGAAAGTCGGGGATCCTTCCATAGGAACCTGTTTTGCAAACATTAGCTTCACACAAATATTAGTAATATAACGCAAAGTGAAGCTATGAACCGATAAAAGCTCCCCCACACTTATTCTTGTCCACACTCTGGAAGTGTATAAAGAATATAAAGTTGGGTACTTCCACTAAGCTTCTTGCTCCATAACCCGCATAGTATGAGAACTGGCATCTCTAATGGAGGATAACGAGAAACAAAGTCATTCAACAATATTCTCGAAGCACATACATTCAAACCAATAAGAGGGAAAGGAGAAGAAACAATAGGCAAAGGGTTAGACAAACCTATCACACCTTGTATTACTTAATCCCTCTTCATCCTTGAAAACTCAAGTGAATAATTCACCTCTTTTATATCATGGTCCCTCTATCAAACCTTGCAACCATTCTTCATCTGCTTCGCCTTAACCAAAGTCTCGACATAAACATCATCATTACAATCATTTGCAAGCTCAATCGGGTCTTCCAACAATATTGGTCAAACCGGTCTCATTCTCAACACATTCCTCCTTTTTGTTGTAAGGCACATACTCTTTGCGGATCCAAATTTTTATTATAAGAAACTTTTTAGAACACTCGAAAATGCATCATCCTCAAGCTCCACCATTTGAATAGGCTCTCGATCATTATTAAGACAATGCTTGAGTAATCTACACAAGTGTCTGACATATTCCTCTTTCGTCTTCATCTTGATCCCAAAAGACTCCGTTGTACACTGGGATGTCACCATGAGTTGTTTCAAGTAATGTATCATAATCACCGCTCACTATCATAGTCAACATAAGATTGGTCCTGTGAATTTAGTGTTGCCACTTCAAACTCATCCTTTTGAATAGGTGAAATGATCATTATTAAGATCAAGAGTTGAGTTAACTACACAATTATCAACTAAAGTGCCCAAGGATTGGCCTTTTTCAACATTAGCATCAATCAAATATTCATCACAAAAACCATATGCACATTAGAATTATCCATATCTTCCTTGCATTGATCAATGCCTCTTCGCAAGCTAGCAATACCTTCACGGGTTCTTGGAGTTGCTCGCTTGTAGTCTCTTAGCTTTTGAAATTTCTTGTAAAAGTTGGAAACTTTATCTATAAAATTAGAGACCTTTTGTTCACGAGCATAAGAATCCCCTCCCATCCTTGTGGCTGTTCACACACATACCGCCATAAGGTTGTTGAGGAAAAACCATAAGGTTCCACGGAATATTGGTCATAACCAAGAATTGGTTTTGATTATACTCCTAGAATCGTAGTCATTGCTATTGTTGAGATTGTTGAAACCGTATCCATTCATGTAATATGCTCCTTCCATGAGAAACAAGCACCGAAATAAAATTCTCAAAAACCAAGGTTAAAACCCGTAAATAAGAAAAATAAAACAAAACTAAAACAAAAATAAGAAACCAAAACAAGGACAACTCACGTCCCCGTGCAAGCCGCGCTAAAATTTGACCATTGTCAAGCGCCAAAAATAAATTACACTTTCTTACTACTCAAAATATATAATGAAGCAAGGGCAAGAAAAGACTGCTCCCACAGAGAGGTCTAGGTTGTCAAATTGTTATGGTTCCCTATAAATAACACCGGTAGTTTTGTGATTGTGTAAATAAAAATAAACGAAAAGCAAACAAAGTACGCAAATCAAGGATGTGAAAATATTGGATAAAGGTTTCATCTTCAATTGTAAACAAGTTTATGAATAGAATTCGTATTTAATCTCACTATCATCAAAAGCCACAGTAATCTTTATCGCAAGAATACTGTAATTTCCTAATTCATCAACACACACATTAGAGTGCGATGTGAATTCTACCTAAAGAATAACCTAACGCCTTGCGCTAATTAAGTCCCAACTTAGAGCATTAAGTTTAAATAGATAATCAATGCAATTGAAATACATCGCGCAAAACAATTCAACAAAGGTCAATTTCTACATATGACTGTAATGATGTATCAATACAACCTAGAATCATATCATGCTACTCGTATTCAAGGTTATCGCTGATGAAAAACCCTAAAATAGCTATAGATATGGGATGTGAGTTCAATCAATTCTAGACTTAACTAAACAAACATTCAATCATATTGCAAATACATCAATCATGCAATTATTATGACCCGTAGAAATCAAACGATAATATTGAGAGAAAACTAATCATTAAAATCATAACTTGGTTGCAAAATCCAACTACATCTTCAAACCAATAATAAAACTTAGTTACTTGTGTTTTTTGGAAATCATCATAGAAAGCAAAGAAGAAACTATCATGTGAAACCCTAGAAAACAAGTGTAAGCCCCCTCATGGATATATATCTAGATTCGAGAAAGACTTTTTCTATTTATATGTTTCTTCAATTCCAAAAGGATACTCTTTTCCAAATTTAGGTCTTCTCAATACCCATCTCCAAGTGGTCCACCAAGCCCATGTGAAAATAAGTCTCCCGGAAATTTTGGGTCCAAAGGGTCGCCGGATTGCCGACGTCATCAGAATCGTTACACTGGCCGCCGGAATCCGGCACATCTAAACCGATCTCGACCACTCGAACCAGATCCGACTACCATAACTCGCAAAGAACTCACTATCCTTTCTCAGCAGCCTATACACTCACAATTCAAAGCAATAAATCTACCAATTCCTGAATTTTAAAACGCGCCAAAAGCGCGACTCAGTAGCTCATATGTCCGGCCGTCGACTCTGCATCCGACTCAAACTCCGCTTCGCGATTCACTCGTAACATTACGATCCCCACTCGCCAACCGACAACCGGAACTAGTTCCACCGCTTGCCATTCTTGTCACAAGGCTGGGCACTTTCGCAATCTTGTTCCGCACCGCTACTTCCCCGCACGCTTTGGTTCCTAGCATTCATCTAACAATTCATTCACTATACCGCAATTTCGCATGTCGCTACCACCTCCTGCTTTGCCAACTACAAGATCGCTCAAACTTATGGTACCAACAACGCCATCTCCAACTCCAACTTGCTCCAACCTTCAAGACAAACCAACCGAAACCGCACATTACAATTCCCCGTAATTTCACAAAGACCATGACCATTTATCCCCAAATCGCACTATCATTAATCTATAAGCATCGTTGTTATTTCAATACTAAGTTCGGAACAAGAATAACCTAGCATCAAATTAAGGGCTTGATCTAAACCCTAGCTAATGAAATTAGCACGTGATAAAATCATGTAACATATGAATTTTGATTAGAGATAAAATCATGGATGCAAACTTCTTTATTGACTGATTTCTACTCAAGATAGTAAACTAAAGATGATAACTAGAACACTACAATGATCCTTCTCAACTGGATTAGATGATTCCAAGATACAAAACAACAAGCCTTATTTTATACCCCCATTTTACTTAACTCGAATTAAATTTGACAATCAATGGATACCCACTCACCAAAACTACTTTTCTGACATTTCCCTTCTTCAGTTCTTCTCTGCAATCGATTAATATGATGCTCCTCCATCTGTTTATGCATAACCCTAACTCTAGTTGTCTCAAACCTAGCTTTTAGGTTTATTATAAGGAAGAAGATAAGGTTGAGAGGGATAGAGATTACAGGTTTAATTGGGCATTGACGATAATCGTGGTTTCTTTGAATCGCCGTGAGGCGATGGAGTAATGGTTATGTGAATGTAATAATGAGAAATGGAGGTCGACTTGTTTCTGGTCGATAAGTGAAGAAAACAGAGGTGACTAGCAATTGCATCAGATATGATTTACCGGGTGGAAGTGTTGTTGGGTGTTAGGCAAGAGCATCAGGTTTGATGTTTAGAGAAGGAAGTGGATTTGGATCTCTTGAATCCTCTAAGCCCATGTCTTCTTTAAAGCCCACTGCTAGGTGTAAGCATGCAAATGAATTGCAACAAGAGCGCAAGCGGATTGCAGCAGCGTTTTTTGCGCAATATTTCTTCTATACTCCTCGTAATCCTTTAGCGCAGCTTTTGCTTTCTGCCTCTGGCCACCAATTTCCTGCTCCTTTTGCTCCTTATAAGCATCCTAGATTTATTTACTACCTAAAATCACAAAATAAATTAGTAAAAGTAATTATCCTTAAAAACAACAAAAGTACATAATTTGCGATAAGATTGGATATTAAGGCACAAAAGATGAGATAAATGCCAATAAAAAGAAATAGAATTATGCAATATTTGACACTCATCAAATACCCCCAAACCTGAATTTTACTTATCCTCAAGTAATACATAAATTAAGGAAATCATAATTATATCACTGCCGCTGGTCTCTCGATTGCTTTTAGCGAATGCTATAAGCCTTTAAATCCTTAGGCGTCCCTGGTGAACGAGTTGTAGTCTCGTGAGGGTTTGCTTAGAACACACACACAAAGTTGTAGATCAAAGAATAAGCTTATCTTCTGTGAAGTGTAACACGTGCATTTATGTTTAGCTCATAGCAAATGGATATGTCAAACTAGCTTTCAAAGGCACCACTCTAGCACTGGAACAACTATGGACATGTAATAAGAGTGTAAAGTGTATCTACGCTTGTATGGAGAATGGTCAAAAGTTCTGACTGTCAATTGCTAAGAGATAGTTTTTAGGCTAAGAACCAAATTCAAAGCCAAACTAGTTGTCCGGCTTTACGAGAATTGTGAATGTTCACCTAAGTTTGTGGTATTTCAGCTTATCCACGTTGTACATCGATGGCATGCACCCTCCCTTGCTTAGTACAATACTACTTATGACATATAACAAGACATGACTCTTCATTTATATTGCCTACTCTCTTAGTTTGAGGCAAGAGAGAAACATTCACTCTTTTATTTGAAACGGAACATGATAATAATGGAGTGAATATTTCTTTATTTTTGTTTTTGTGTTTTTCTAATTTTTTTCTGATTTTTTTTAAAAAAAAGTTCAAAAGAACAGGAACAAAACAATAATATGAAATATCATTTTTGACTTATGAACAAAAAGAAAATTACATGACACTTAGAGGTAGTTCTTCGATGTACACGGTCAAATTCAATGGTTGCTTTTCTTAATGTATCCTCAAACTTCTATCCCAGACAACCAAAAAACAAGCTAGTCAAGTATCATTCAGTATTCTAGATGATCGAGTGTCTAATGAACCGATGCAATACCTGCGGCCCCACAAATAGGTGAAACCTATTTTTCATTATAAAAAGTGTTTCTGCTACTGCTGTAGCAGCAGGAGGAGGCGACACTTGGAGCTCATTATGGGGTCATGTCAATTTCCACTAGTCTTAGTTCTGGAAAGCAAAACTACCACCCAAAAGGCCAAATGTCAATTTCCATTAGTCTTAGTTCTGGAAAGCAAAACTACCACCCAAAAGGCCAAACTTCTCAGTAATGATTTGTTGACCGGAAGAATCTACCGAGGATTCTCCCGTGTCTCACACAAAAACTGGGCCCCCTATAATTCCTGGTGGTGGGTCTCCGGGGCTCCCTTATTTGTGTGAGACGCAGGAGAATCCCCGGTAGATTATCCCGGTCATTGTAGCATTACTGCAAAATTCTACACTTATGATAGCATGTCCACAACTGCCTATCTGTAAAAGACAGGATTGTTAGATCTGTCCATGACATAATCCCATCATGTCTCTTAGCAATAATGCAATTGAATCAGCTCAACACCTTTTCTTTGAGACTGATGATTCTCAAATGACCTAGTCTACTACAGACTGTACAGATCCTAGCTTGACAGGAATAATAGCTCGCACGAATTTAACTGACCTTTTTATCTGGTGGTTGGTTTGATGTTAGCACTAATAGTCAAGGAGCTAGTGAGGATAATGTGATTATTTATGTCGGTTTTATTCTTTGGCATATCCCGAAAATAAGATATGCCATTGTGTTAGATAATGCGCAACGTTATGCCTTCTGAACCTGTTCTTTGTGTACCAGCAATAGTGCAAGAGATTTGATCAGTCGTATCTACAGCAGTATATCTGTGTCCAGGATGTAACAGAATTCCAAATAGAACAAGAAATTCATTTTACAACTGCAAGCACAAAAAGAAAACTAATACCCAATCCTTGGAATCTGCAGACAAAATGGGGTTTCATTATGTGAATAATCCATATTTTAAAACTTCGCATCACCATGTTCAACCCTCGCTTCTGCTATCTTGACATCAGTATCTCTTTTGCAGTTCTCTTTCAGAAACAGGGCACATCTTTCTACAATAAGAACATACCCGAAGAGTTTACACTCAGCTCAACATACGAAACCTAATTTAAACCTGTCAGTCTCTATTTCATCCAAGTGTTGGTAGGTTTTCTGATCCAATTCTATATACTGAGTACTCAGATTCCCCTGGCGGCAACAAGTAACAGCAAAAATGCGAGCTGGAGATTAAACCTGATTTACTTGAGTAAACCACAGACTGATCTGTTATAGAGATCAGCATGCTTCACCAGGAACACGCCACCGTCCGACCTGTCAACAGAACAAAGAGGTCACTCTTAACACTCCGATATGCAAATATATTTATATACAAAACATCTTGAAGTTCAAATTTTTAGTATATAATAATAGGAAACATACCCATTATCCTGATGAGGTATGTCATTAGAACATTCAAGCGTGCCAAGATTTACGTATTTGTCTTCTAGTTCATCCACATATATCGGCCCTAATTGAACAACGGACAAACTTACAACCCAAAGTCTAAGGTATACCAACTTCCGTTATCCAATATACAAAATCGCTTATATTTTCAACTGCTTTAGTGTGTTAAGTAAGAAGTGACTGAAGAAAAAAAAAGAAACAATGCCAACGTAAATACAAAATTACTACCACCCAAATGCTAATTTTTGAAATCAGCCAATATCATCATCACATTTCAAAACTTCAAATCTACATTGCAATCGTCCCTTGCATATCTTGGTTCTTACAGATCAGTTGGTCTCCAATTAACTCACTTCGCCATGGTGGTAGGATGTCAATTTGATAGCTCGTGTTCATTCAGCTATTAAGTTAAGGATCTCCTTTGCAGTTCTCTTACGGAAATAGGGCATATGTTTCTACAATGATAACATATCCAAACGGTTAATGTTCAGCTCCACATAAAATACCTAAACTTCATTGAACTGCCAATCCGTAACTCAAGATTAATGGATAGGCTGTGATATTGTGTGATCCAAATCAATATACTGAGTGCTTGATATTTGTGCCGCACTTAATAAGTAATAACAACAACAATGCAAGCTGGAAAGGAAATCTGAAATACCTGACTAAAACACAGCCCTCGACCTCTGCTGTAGAAATCAGCATACTTGACCATGAACATGCCACAGTCTGACCTATCAGTGGAAAGCAGTAATCATTCTAAGACTCTGGTGTGCTAGTATAAAAATGGCAACAAACAAAACATCTGGAGAAAGCTCAAATATTAAGTTTTCGTTTTCATGAATCCAAATATTAGAAACGTACCTGTTTTTCTGATGAGGTATGTCATAAGCATATTCCAATGTCCAAGAATTTGTGTTTATGTCTTCACCACTTTTATCTTCTACTTCTTCCATGTAATATCTAGCCTGAAACCACAAGCAACAAAGGAACAAAAATATCAAAAGAAGAACCAATACTGAATCCACTTAAGTTCGTTTTACGTACTAGATTTCTACATCAGAACCACGTTTATATACCCTAAACACGCACCAGGTCTTTAAGAACTTGGTGATCCATGCCTTGGAGTGAATCAAGATACTGAAACTTCCGGTCCTTCTTATTGATAACAGCCAAGCACCAATGCATTTGTTTGTGGATAGGGACAAAAATCTGCAGAAACAACAAGAGTGATCCTTAATTCAAAGACTAACCAAGCTTGCAATGATAACAGTAGTTCAAAAAGAAAGTATTAAAATAAAAAGGTGGAGTAGCAATTTAACCTTGTCGCACTCAAGAAGTCTGTACCCTATCTTCCTTTCAGTAGTCCATCTTCTGACAGATTGGAAGTCATAACCATCCCTCGCACTAATCAACTATAGAAACACAATGACGAACCCGTTGATGAATAAGAAGAATGGAGAGGAAATGGCAGAAAGTAGGCGAGACTTGAAGAAATCAACCTTGGTATAGAAGAAGGTGTTGAAGAAATGACACTTCAAAAACTTTTTTGGTTCTCTTTGTTCCCTCTCCTTCAACAATCCAAAGTAGACATTTATGACCTACAAACGAGGAAAGTAAGCATATTCAGCAAACTAAATTAAATAAGGAGAAACTTTTTCAGTTCTCTTTGGATTATTTATGAATCTTACATACACACAAACACAAAAACTCTTCCCCTTATATTTTCAATAGGTAACACCAGGAGTGAATTTTAAGATTTTAAGTATAACGAAATCACACGCGCTAACTAGGGATTTGGTAAATAAGGTAATCAAAGTCCAAACGAGCAAAAAACACCTCATCGTTCAACCAGCCACCTGGTTTCAGGCACTGCAAAATTTGGCCTGTAATCTCAATGTTAGATTTCTGATGCGTAACCAAGATTTTCTGCCTGCAAAACGAGATTCCAAGAATATATAATTATCATCCAAATTCCAATAAATATACCATTAGTTAAGAATATTGACACCCAACTTGCAAAGATAATCGCTCGTTACATGATATCTCTATCAGCAACAATTCAACTTACAGCGAATCAAAACATGAAGCTTCTCTTCTTACCGATTGAACTTTGCAAAGGCTAAAGATACTTGACTCTCTTCAACTTCTGTGAGAGGAACAAAAGGCTCACTACTCTTTCCTGAGTCTGTGAGATGAGATTACAAAACGAGTTAACAAAAGCACCAAGTCATGTCTAATTTACAATGCAAGTGAAAATTATCACCTCTGGTTCCTCTAGGTGCTTCTTTGTGCCTATTAAACCTTTCCTGAACTTCAGAGGTTAAGTGATCCACCTCCAGCTTCTGCTTCTTGGCAGGTGCATATATCTTTCTGTGTAAAAGCATGCGGTCATAAAAACAAATAATTATCTACTAACAAAGCAACAATGGTATCACATTAACACACAATCACAATTATAGCATTGCAAAGACAAGCACACTGGGATAGATAATTCCACTCTCAGAATTTTAAATCCAGCCTCCAGTCTTCTTACCTGCATTAATGATCTCAAAGGAGACACTTCAATCTGATCAATTGCATACCAACTTTGGTTCAGATTGAATGCAGATCTAGCATTTAAAAAGAACCAAGGATTTCAATATAAGATGCATTGTAATAAAATTAGGGATTTTGAAAAGATTGCATCAGTTCTTTCAAACAAACCTGAGTTTTAAAATGGATTTAACTGGTAAACATGATAGGGTGTCCATGATGATTTCCTTTGGAAGAAGCCTCGACTCTGTTACTAGTTTTCTTCTTTCCCCTTTACTTCTAATACCTCCATTTTGTGTTCCTCTTCTTCTTTTTCTTCTCCCACTGTGTATAAAAATCCATTTCTTCATCATGGATGTCGTCCATCGGATTGTAATTTTAGAATTCTTCTTCATCGTAACTAGTACTCTAGGGAGCTAGGGTTCTACTCGCACTTTCTTCATCCATATTTCAGTTCTGCTTCATAAGGGCTGAACTGAGCCGCCCTAACCTGAACCGAAACCGACATAAGGAACCGTACCGTCACAGAACCAACCATCCAACGGCTGAGACAGTTTTAGCAATGAATCTACGGGTCTAAACGGTGACCACTCCAGAGCCGACAGAACCGAAACCCTCGATCTCAGTTAGATTTTCTAAGGAGGAATTTTCGCTTGGTCCAAGGCCCAAATAAAATGTGTTTGAGTGAATGCTCGTTGAATCTGCATATCTTGGTATGTTTTGGATGCCAAAACTATTTTTTGATATTAGTCTATTAAAGTGGTTTGGGTTCGGAATTGAATAGGTAGCAAATTCATAGGATTTTTCCGAGTTACTCAAGACGAATGAAGAATTGAAGATCAACGAAGACATCAATTTGAAGAAGTTTCATCGAGGTGGGTCACGAAGACTTGGTCACTCATTTCAAATTCGTTTTCATTCTATTTTATCTATCCTAGCAAAGTTCTCACTCTTTGGAAGAAAACCTATGATGGTAAATGAACTTTTGTATATACACCGGAGGACATTTGAGACCATTATGTTATTGAGAATGACCATTGATCTTGAAAAGGTCGTCATCTTGTAGTGAATGAAAAGATGAAGCCAACGAGTCAAGAATCAGCCAACTCCGAGTTATAACAAAGAAGTTATGAATGATTTACTAAAGCTGAAAAAGTGTGGCTAAAAACTGATTTCGGGTATAAGAGAGAAAGTTTTCTCAACTCTTCCGCAACACTGAGTTCCCGAACCTAAAAGCGTGAGTTCGCAAACTCAACCTCAAAAAACGTGAATAAAATCCCTTTTAGTCAAGTTTTTGATGGTTCCTTTCTTAGGCAGGGTGACTACTCTTCCACACACAATTTGTTTCCATATTTTACCGAGTTTCATAATCGTGTGGTATTTGTATTCTTTCCTAAGCTAAGTTCTAATCAATTTTATTTTTTTAAGAGATAAATACAACTTACATAAATACACTTTATGCTAGTAAGTATTTATTTAATTTACCAAGCTAATATTGTATGTACTATGGCAAGCTAAAAGTTATCTCTAAAAGTTCTTACTTATTATAATTACTTGATGCACTATTGTACAAGCTTCTAAATCAGGGAAAGAACTTCAGTTACAAACAAGTCCTAACCTATTTTAGGAAATAACTTTGTTGTATAACTGAGAAGTTATCTTGGGTTGCAATAAAATCATGCTAAACTTTAAGAAACCTAGCTTTGATCAATCATTATAAAAACAAGATTCGCATAGCATAACAAATTATCTCTGTGAAGAATCTTTTTTTTTTTTTTTTTTTTTTTCGTTACATAGGTCATTTTCCACTTCCCTATTCTTCAAAAACAAGGGTGAGACTTCAAATACTTCACATGGGGATCATGAAGCACGGGGGGTTCACCTATATTCTCTAGTTTAGATTCATAACTTGTATCTAGATTTGATTTACAGTTAAGGTCCTTCACTTCTGTTATAAGGTAATTCAATAATTATTGATCAAGTCAGATTTGATTGAATTTCAATTAATTCAATGTCGTAAATCAATACTTGTTAGTCGAAATCTTGATTTGAAGATATCACAAGAACTAATCTAAATATCTTAGGTTGATTTCTTGTGAGATAGTACTTCGATCGCGATTGTTAAAATGCTTATCTTAAAAAAATCCTGATTTGAAGATATTATAAGAACTCATCTAAACTTGATGGTAGATTAATTTCTTGTGTGTATAGAAGATTAGGTATTTTTATAACTTTTGAAGAGAATAAACCCTAACCTTGGATTTAGATTCATCTAAATTCAGGGAATGGTTTTTATATCCTTGATTTAGAATCAGTAAGGGAATCACTAGGTGTTCTGTTTGAGGCAGGGTGGCTCTAGTCTTCACGATGGATTGTGGAGCAACTCCTAGGCATGTAAAGGACATCAACTAGGCGAATCATGTGCGTAGGTTCTCGTGAGAATCAAGAGAATAGGGGCACAATTGCATTAGAGTATCTTGGAGGGTTTATTTCGTCTTAACTACATCCAAACCGAAGTCTTATAGAGGGATAGTATTTGTTGTGATTAATATAATAAGTGTTCAAACTGGACGAGGTCCTGAAGTTTTTCTGCTACATTGCAGTTTTCCTCGTTAACAAAATTCCTGGTGTGTGCTTTGCTTTGATTTTTACCTCTGCATTATAATCGTGTTTGTTATAATTAAAGTAAAATAAATAATTCGATATTAATTTGTTGATCATAATATATCAACACTTTTTCTAAGTCTTGCATAAAGTTTTTTAAGGATTCCTTGTTCATCATAATCTTTATATCAACACTTGTTCTAAGTCTTGCATATGGATTTTCAAAGATTATTTGTTCATCGTAATATTACTGAAATGACGAGGGTGCCAAGTACACCCCAATCTTTTTGATATCAGCCTATATGATACTCACCTTGCGTGATCTAATATAGACAGAGATTGTCAAGAAGATAGCAACCATAAGATGTACACTTGAAATATATAATGGGTATCAAACTACTATAGGGATCAAACCCAAGTGTTGGATTAACGTACAAGTGCAATTACTTTGATATAACTTAAGCAACAACTATAATATGAAAAGTAAAGTGAAAACACACAAGAAGATTTTGTCAACGAGGAAACCGAAAATGCAGAAAACCCCCGGGATCTAGTCAACTTTTGAATACTCTCATAATTACAGCTATACAAAGACTAGTACCAACTACGTATAGTTGAGACCAAGTAAACTAGCTCCAAGTTACCTAGTTCATTCAGTAACCCTGCGCATATTACCAGTCTGGTCAACGCACATGAATCCTAAGATAGAGTCCACTATCTTAAATTGCTTAACTTGCTGCAAAGACTTCAATCACCCAACTCCTTTAGATCGTATTCCAAAACAGTAAAGGACTAATCTGTATTAGGATCCTGAAGAGAATCACCAAATGATAGATCGTCGATCTATACGACAAGCTATGAAAGTCTAACAAAGATAAACAAGCTACGTCGAATCCCAGCCAATCAAGTGTGCACGAAGTATATCACAAAGATCAGAAACCAATAATAAATCCTCTTGTCTTCAAATCTCCGGTCTTCAATGTACCTGCACAAACAACTTGATTCCCTTATGATCAATCGTGCGTAGAACAAAGTCTGTTAAAAATACATGACCACAAGCCTATCGTCAGATCTAAAAATAGATATGAACTTTGTCGATCCTTGATCTAGTTAAAAATACATGATCCCACAGAAGACTTCAAACAACGGAGGTAAGAGATTTCGCCTAATTAGGTTACTCTCCTCTCCAGAATAGTATTACAAGTAATACTGCTAATCGGATATCCCCCTGACTACAAAATGAAGTGCGAGTGTCAGGATGAATTTGTAAGAAGAACAAACTTCATTATTCATAGACCAAGGTAGATTAGACACCAAGGAATTTCTATAACCGGAAATATCAAAAGATATGTAATAAACACCAATTTTCGGCTTTGTCTAATTTCAGTTAATATCCAACTAATATACCGAAATATCTCATGGATGACATCTCAATATTAGCTAACATAAAGGTATATATTACTAGTATATCTTCCAGAGATATGTTTTACTTACTAATAAGAAAATAAAACATATAAATTTGATAACCCCGATAAAAGATTCTTAAAATATTTCGGTTTGGGATATTACCTTGAGTAACAAGGAATATCTTTGAACAATGATATCATAGGATTTTAGCATGTGTTCAAATTACTCAATATGTCGATATATTGAACTCTCCTAAATAGCAACTCATATTATGATATTCACCTCCAAACGGAAAGCAGCTTCTTTCACTTCCAAAATCCAGATAACAAACAAAAATATCAATGAATGTAGTATATGGAGACAAAACCATAACCTGATTTTATTTTGATTTATAGATTTTTCATTGGTGAATCTGTTTAGTTCTTTCTTTTATTTAAATAATTCTCTAATGTTTACAACAATTTTAACTATTGTATATTTTACTTGTAGAAGGTTTTAATATACACCAAGCTTAATTTTCTTCCATTGTTTTTTTATTTTCTCTTATCATAATTCCAATATCTTCTACCTGATAGTTTTCTAATCTATTTCGCAGGTTTCCATAATTGATTCAGAGTAGTTCCCAGTGGTGGTAATCAATAGTGATTATTGTTAGAGCACTGCTCAGTCAAACTAGCAAGCGTTGCTATCTCAAGCTTGTTTGTCAAGTTTAGTTGTCAAAACTATAAGTCTTGATTTCTAGTCTACTTATAGCTATGTCTCGGATTAGGATAGAATGTGTAGTTGAGCTTTAGACTTCACGACATTCATCGATTGAAGACGTAGAACTACTAAGGGGAGCTTGTGGAACTTCATCAACAAAAGGTATGTGGAGACTTGAACTCATCTATCACTCAGAAGTCTATTATATTCTATCCTCTACTGAGACAAAGTCGTATATATAGCTATATAGACTTTACATTATACACATTTGATTTGATATTTCAAGCTGATTTTAACTCGCTTATATCTTTCTCGAAATATGTGTTGGAAAGCTTTTTGCTTTAACTACGTTCATCATTATTCTTGACGAAATTCAAAAGATGATCATGTGAAAATCACCTGGTAACATCTTACATGATTTGTGTGAGACAGTCATTTGATGTAGACTCGGAATGTTTCGTATTGATCATTCGATCACTTCAAAATTGGTTATAAGATAATAGTTTGTGTGAAACAGCTATAGTTGTCTTCTAAAAATGTTTCAATGATTGAAATGGGAGTTAAGAGCTAAAACCCATGTCTGGATACATTACAGTTTGTGTACAAAGTGTGCGAATTGTTTTGATAGAATTCAGAACCGGAAGTTAAATTTGCATACCCGTTCGCAAAGTTATTCAATTGTTTAAGTCAGGGTACTTAAGCATACCCGTTCGCACACTGATTTAACTGTTGAAGTCCGGGAACCAAGTTTGCATACCTGTTCGCAAACGGTTTCAACTGAGTTCGGTCCGGAGCTAAAGTTTGCGTACCCGTTTGCAAACTGTCGGCTTGTGACCAATGTCCGGAATTTAAGTTTGCGTACCCGTTTGTAAACTTAAATGGTTCAAGTTCTAAAATCGGTTAAGTATGATTTCATAATCATGAACAAATAATACATTTATAAATTAAGGAATGTAATCTTTGCAAACCGTGGCTAAAATGTTCATGAACTGATTCTTTTGAATCAATCCAATTTTGTTTCAATTATGTCTTGTATACTTCTATGAGAATATAAACAATTGAAAAACTCTATGAGTAACACAATTAGATTCATTTGATTATCAATTGATCTAGAAGTGTTAAGATGAACATGGTTAATACAAAAGTGTTCATATGGCTAACTTCGGTTAACTGTTATTGACCCAACTCAATATACACGTTTAGGTACGGTTACCCATATCTAAATGAAGGTATATTTCATTTGTGTGTAACAAGCTAAGACCATCTAACGGTGGAAACATATTATGCTTGAATCTTAAATTAGGTTTCGTCTAACAGTGAATATTGATTGCTTTATTCCAAAGTTATCAAACCCTGCTTTGAAGACTATATAAGGGAGAACTCTAGCAACTGGGAAACCTAATCCCCACACCTCCAGAGTGATACTAGTTGCGAATAGAGTCGATTTTCCTTTAACCTAGGTTTTTCCTAAAACCATTATAGGTTAACGACTTAAAGACTTCATTGGGATTCTGAAGCCAGACCCAACTATTTTCTCTATAGTTTCGTGTTCTAATCTTACTTATTCTATCGTATTGAGTACTATCTTGTCTAAGATTTGCTCGAGATTTATCTCCGATAGGTAAGATATAAAAAGTAATCACAAAGCTCTTCGTCTCATTCTTTGTGATTTCACAATAACTTGTTCTACTACCATATAATTAAGTTATTATGAGGTGATTGATATTTCTAGGCTGTTCTGCTGGAATATAAGATCGGATTATCAATTGGTTCATGTTCACCTTGATTTATCAAAAGACGGAACAAACTTCGTAGGTATTTCTGTGAGAGATAGATTTATCTATCAAAATAGACTTTTCTGCGGGAGACAGATTTGTTTATCAAGTCTTCGACTTTGGGTCGTAGCAACTCTTAGTTGTGGGTGAGATCAGCTGATGAGTGCCAAATATTGCATATTTCTACATCTATTTATTGGCATTTAACTCATCTTTTGTGCTCAGAAATCAGATATTATCCCAGATTCTGTGTTTTCTTTGTTTTCAAGAATAAATATTTGTATTAATTAATTTTGTGTTTTTAGGTAATAAATAAAGCTCGGAGAAACTGAGGAGCCAAAAGAGCAAAGAATTGGAGACAAGCGTCTATAGAGCAGAAAGCCAAAGCCCGCGCGCGCAACAGTTGCAACCCAACAAGGAGCAACCCATCTACAAGACATGGGCCCGAGCTATCCAAGACTTGACCCACGACCCGGATCCGAGCCCATTCCTTCCGAGCCTTTAGATTTTCATCCTACGGTCGCATCGAGACACGCATCGGATTCATCAAGATCCAACGCTCGCTTCAGCTGGCGCATCATTCCTTGCTACACCCGCTCAACACCACAACCCCCTATATCAACTCCCATCGACAACACCCCTTCTTCTCTTTCTTCTCTTTTCTCCTTCACCCGACACTCTCAGAGAACAGACCTCTCACTTTCTCCCGACCATGGCAGTGCAGAGCCATCACCTTCCTCAGCCACCAGCAGCGACAACAACAGCCGCAACAGCGCCGTCTCCGCCTCCTATTGCTCTCTAGCTCTTTCTTAGCTTCTTCCCTAGGAGATAAGTGAGAGATAGAAAGAAATAGGTTAGGGTTAGGTTAGCACAGTGAGGGGAAAATCAGAGTAATGAAGCCAGAGCCGAATTCACAGAAGAGACCACTGATTCAGAGAGTATGGGTGAGAGGGTATTTCTTAATTTCTGTTTTTGAAGTAAATTAGGGTTTTTAGTTCTTTGCATGTATAAATAGGTTTGATGTGTGTGTGAAAAACCGGATGCCTGGCCTAGCCAGAGCACCAACTTAGTATAATTTGTATCTTGATTGCTTTAATTATGTTTTAATTTAATTTACCAGGGTGTTGATGAAACCCCTGATTTTCATGTCAAACATATCTACCTTATGCTTTACTCTTGCTGTGTTATATGATGCTAGGGTTAGTAAGTAATTGAGGAAGCTTATGAGCCTGTGATGAGATGTACTGTAAGAAGACAGCTCATACTAGGGGTTAGTTAGCAAAATCAGTTAACAAACATCCATTTTAGACCTTCAAGGGAAGGTACAAGAGCATAGTTTAAGGTACATTGCCTGATCATGAGATTAGAGGTGGATTCACTACCCTGGTGCCCCCCAACTTGTTATAATCTATTTTGCTACCTTAGTTTAGAGTCACAACATCAACTAGTCGTATCGACAAAACCACAGTTGTGTTACCTTGCTAGAAAATCAGTTTAGTGAGCCTTAGATCAACCATACAGCACCCCATTTCTCTGTGGGATCGACCTGTGCTTGCCCTTGCCTCCAATAGGCCTGTGCACTTGCAGTAGACATAGTCGTAGGCATCTTTCCTAGCCTACCAAGTTTTTGGCGCCGTTGTCGGGGACTTGGCGTGTGCTGCATAGATCATTTGCTAACTCTGCTGGTTTCAGTTAGTCTTGTATATATGTATTGAAATCATCTTTGTTATCCCCTGTTGATAGTGTAACTTAGCTGAGGTTTTCTATTTTTGCAACTTTACATTCTTGCTTCTTGTATTTCTTTCTATTAGTGCTTCTTACTTGCTTACATCTCATTTGTTAATTGTCTATCTGTCTATAGTGCATTATAGTCTTGCATTGTAGTCTTGCATTGTTAGTATAACTTAGTATAACTTAGATTTTCTTTTACTCTTGCTCTGTACCAGCATAACTCATTTGTAACTTGCACTCACTTTGCATCTGAGCTTTTTGATATGAGCTACAAATTTATAAGCATCATTGCCTTGTAACTCTTGATCCCAGTCAGTCCAAATAGCCATTCACATCACCCTGTACAAGCTGTAAACCTTCAGTTAACACCTCATTGCAGTTCACATCTATTGTCATTTAACTCTAGTTGTTAACTATCAGTGATAAGCAACTATCAACTATTGAATTCTTTGCTTTGCATGCACACTTCTGAGAACTAAAATTCTCCTTTGAGCTCACAGGTACATGCTACACTACTGCAGAAGCAAGGAAAAGAAAGACAGGGAGCAGAACTACATAGCCATTGTGGCTAAAACCGGTTGGTTATTCTAAAATCCTGTTACACTTTATATCTGCATGAATGATCTGTGTGCAAGCATCTGGTGATATTTGAGCTTTACTTTTGTTAGTTGGAGTTGTTATGTGTGCATTACGTGATTTGTGAAACTAGCGGTGAGCCGCCCCTGCTGAATATTGCTCAACCCGTGTATGCATAATTTGTTATTTAGCTTTTGTGTTGAATGCCAGGCCTTGTTCACATGACAGCATAGCCACCATGCTAGGCAACCATCTCTAATTGTCTTTTGAACTAATTGCTTGCATATCTCAGTGGCACTTGAAAAATCTGTGTTAGCTGAAAACTGGTGTTTGTGTGTGTTCTGTGCATTGAAAATTGGCTGAACTAGCCATCTCTTCACTGTGAAGTCTGGGCTTTTAACAGCACTTGAGTTTAACTCCAGCCCATGTAGCTGTGAGCTTAAGCTGCAACTTAGTTAGCCAAGTTTGCCACTAACCCTAGCTGATATCAACTCAGCCGTTAACATCAATCGAACCGGTTGACACACTTCGCTAAATCTGTTAGAAATTGCTCATCTGTTGCATCGCTGACCCAAGTGAACCTTGCATACTCTAAGCATAACCCCGAGCATAACCCCGACCCCGTGGTCGCTTGCCTTGGGCGATTGCCAGTGGTGTTCAACCTTGACCTTGTGCTAGACCTTGAATCTGTGAACCACTGTGATAAATCTGTGCTCAGCTCCAGCCCCTGTAGCTATTGAGCTTGAGTAGCAGCCTGGTTAAGATTGGTTAGCTGGTAGCCTTGTACTTCAGCAAACCTTACTTTGTCAACCCTGAGCTTACATGTAACCATCAGCCCTGGTCCCTTTGCATGATAAGCTAGATACCTTGCTGAGTATTGCTCAATCTCTGGGATTTTTGCTTGATTTTGTGTGACCCTGTGACCTTGTTGAGCTGTGAGTCGTAGCCTGAGATTTGGGCTGCCAATCTGCCTTACATTTTGGGCATAACCCTGTTGACACTTGCATCTGAGCAGTGTGCTGAGCTTGCTTAAGATTGGTAAATCTGTATCATGTAAATCCCCTGAGTTGCATACTGCATGGTAGTCTGATGGCCCAAATTGATTGATGCTCTGCCCTGACTGTCACCCTTGTATGCTCCCTGCACTAGTGCTCATTAACCATTCCTATGATCTGTGAAAACTAAGGTAGCCAAATCTGCTGAACTAGTTGCCAGGGTATCTTGATGCATCTATCTGTGGCACTTGAGCGAAATCTCTGTTAGCTGAATTCATTGTTCGATGTGCTAAGCCTGAGTCAGGGTGTCTGAATCCCTGAAATCTGATTTTCATAGACCCTAGTTCCCCTGGCCTGCACAATACTCTGCTGACCAGTGCTGTGCATTTGCACACAACCTGGGCTTTACATAAGCTGGGCTGGAACCCATAAACTGGGCTGTGCAACTTGTTCTCCACACAAACAAGAAGCCCACAAAAAACCAAACAGAAGCCCACAAAAACCAAATTAAAGCCCATTTAAACCAAACTAAAGCCCAATGTGCAACTGCTGGGCTACATATAACCTGGGCTCTGCACAAACCTGAAGCCCACAACAACTGGGCTTTGCATAACTTGGGCTGCACAATTGCAGCAACACCAAGCACTCTTGTGGGCTTAATTCTTAAAATTGGGGGCCATTTTCTTGTATCACCCTTGCTTCTCTGTGTTAACATACTTGATGTGTGCTAAGCTATGCTTCTTTTTGAGTTCAAACTGAGTTGTTAGATCATGTCAGGATTTTGGTCTGCAACTGGGGATGAAAACAGATCCATGAGAGAGCTTGCTTATGGGCATGCTTCACAATATGAACAGCCCACAGACCCTAGTGATTTTAGGGAATATTATGAGCCTTCTCAGGGCCCTGACCTTGAATACACATACCCTAGTCATTCTTCACACATGTATCACCATTCACCACAGTGGGGAGTTGAACAATTTTATACTCCCCCAACCCCTTGTATGCAGTCACTAATGGAAAAGCTCATAGAGCAAAACAATGATATACTTGGATGAAAAATGCATGATCATCCCTTCTCTAGTGAACCATGTGCACAACCATGTAATGATCCTTCATATGAAACATGCATACCCACTAGTGAAGACTCTCCTTCGCTTGAGCAGCTCACTATGATTCTTCAAATGAATCTGATTCAAGTACAAAATGAAGAATGGAGGGAAGTTCATGATAGGATGTTTGTTATCTCTGATAATTTTGAAAATAGTGTTTCTATTCCTACTCATACAATTAACACTGAATATGAACCTAATCTAGAGGTAAATGAGTACACTAGAAATGCTACAATTTTGAATAGGGAAACGCATTTTTGTTATGATGATGATGAATATGATATGTTAGAAGAGCATGTGCATGCTGAAAATATGGTGGAATCTTTGGGTTCAGAGATGTTAGGCGTCTCTTCTGTGAACCCTATGAATGATACTTCTTCTAACATTCATACATGTGATGTTAACTCGAGTTTGGGTTTGTGAAATTCTTCGGTGAAAGTGAGCATGCTACACAACTTGTTTGTGACTTAAGAAAGGATGAATCTTCTGTTGACACTAATGTTCTTTTGGATCATGATATTATTTTTTGTGTCGATTCCCGCCCATGTCATAATATGTTGCCTCCTCTGATGATTATGACATGGAGATTGATGAATTGTTCTATGCAAGTGAGCATGATTTACCTTTGTCTGACTTTAGGAAAGTATGTGATGGTGCAAATGATCTTATACATGAAAACAACTTAGATGTACCTAATCTCTCTCCTAAGGCACAGATTGAAACTCCTCCACCAAACCTAGGTGTAGTTTGTAACAAAATTGCAAAACCAACTTTTCTGAAAATGCCTAATTTAGGCCTAGAGCTTTGTGCTTCCCAAGTCCTCTTGGACTATTTTGCATCAAAGTATAACACTTTTACGGAGCCACAGTTGGAATGTGTATATCTGCCTGTTCTTAGCAAAACTCATTTTGAGTTAGACCTTTTGCATGATGTACCTTTAAAATTGCAAGATTTTGTGCTCAAGAACACATCTGTTGACAAGTTTAGGTTTGGGGGTAACTTGTTCACGTATGCAATCTTTCCCGCACTCTCATGTTATATCCGTGTAAGGTGTTGATGTTTGTACATATTGTCTTTTGGGTTGATCCTCAACTCTTTAGATTGTTGGTATATGGTGAATTTTCATTGTATATAATCCAAAGAGGACTTGTTAAAATTTTATTTCTTGAATCGGTTGAGTCTTCTTGCGCATATATTATGCTAATCCGATATGATCTCCACTGAGAATGTTGGATTCTAGCCTTGACAAATGAAGCTCTAACCTTGCTCCCGCCGACATACCGGTAATCTCTTCCCTTTTCTCTTATCAGCATAGTTCTCATGGTATGTGACTGTTTATTATCGGTTGAAACATTGAGGACAATGTTTAATTTAGGTTTGGGGGTACATTTGCATATAGAGTTTTTAGTCTTTTATTTCAAAAAAAAAAAAAAAAAAAAAAAAACTCTTTGTAAATAAAAACCTCCAACTTTTAGAGATTTTAGAGTCACTAGCATGCTTATAGCTATGTTTACATAGAGAGTCGACCGAAATAACGAGAACTTGGAAGTACTTTGGAGAACACAATCGGGTTTCTTAGTTGATTAGAGCGTTAAAGTTGGATTTAACCATACCGGAGGGCGAATTAGGTCTTTGTTTAGATATTCGGTAGTAGAATTGTGATCACCCATAGTGGAGACTACCCATTTTACATCAAGTGAGGCACCAACCTTCAATTTTTGCAACTTTCTAGAAAAGTTGTTAGAGTGTGTGTCACCGTACGTCAATTAGGGTAGGAATGGTGAGCTACCCAACTTCGCACCACTTTCAACACTATTTTTGATCTATTGAGTGCTAATTTCGTCAATCATGAGGGTGACGTTTAAAGATGAAAACTCCTTCTAAATATCGATTTGCAGTTAGCATCACTCTTTCCCTCTCAATCAACAGATTCATAGAAACACATTGTCGTCAGCAAGCGGAGCATCATCAGAATATTTGAAGAAAAGTTGAGATAGTCCAAGGTTTACATGCAACAAAGAAAAGAAAAGAAAATAAGATGAGAATTAGTGAAGTTTACGAAGTCAAGACAATACAAGTTTTATTGTTTTATTGTTATTTTCATTTCAAGTTTTTGTGAAGTTCAGAAGTTCGTCATCAAAAGTTGAAGGCCGAAGACCGAAGATTGAAGACGTTTCTATGAATGCTGAGAGAGTGATATTAATTGCCGATCGGGTGAGAAGGTAAGTGAGTACTCCCATCCTTGCTAATGGTTGATTTCCTTTCTTAGAGATCATCAGAAAAGATTCTTTTTGTCCACACTTCTGTGGAGTTTCCAGAAATTATTTCGGAAGGTTATCCTTCTTACCTTCAACGTGTGCAGGATTTCTCTCTTTATTCCTGCCTGCACACATGAGAGACTAAAAAAGCGATCTTTTTGAGTGCAATTATCATAAAACCTATTAGTGAGGCGAAGTCGAGGCTTATGATCACAATCGAATCCGAATTCTTTCATATGGTATGGTTACTTCTCGCTCAAAGCACTTAAGGATGAGAATGCGTTCTTTGGTAGTTCTAACTTCTTGTTACTAGCATGCGAAACTCTATGTCCTCATAGCTCCTTGGATGCTTGAGACTCTTTTACACTCGAAGTTGGAGAAGGTTTTGTGGGTACACCTCTGGTAAACCCTCACGAGACTACAACTCGTCCACTAGGGACACCTAGGGGTTTAAAGGCTTAGTGCATACGCTAAATGCATTCGAGAGACCAGCGACAGGTGGTATAGTTAGGATTTCTTAATTTCTGTTTCACTTGAGGACAAGTAAAATTCAGGTTTGGGGGTATTTGATGAGTGCCAAATATTGCATATTTCTACATCTATTTATTGGCATTTAACTCATCTTTTGTGCTCGAAATCGAGATATTATCCCGCATTCTGTGTTTTCTTTGTTTTCAAGAATAAATATTTGTATTAATTAATTTTGTGTTTTTAGGTAATAAATAAAGCTCTGAGAAACTGAGGAGCCAAAAGAGCAAAGAATTGTAGACAAGCATCTATAGAGCAGAAAGCCAAAGCCTGCGCGCGCGACAGTTGCAACCCAACAAGGAGCAACCCATCTACAAGACATGGGCCCGAGCTATCCAAGACTTGACCCACGACCCGGATCCGAGCCCATTCCTTCCGAGCCGTTAGATTTTCATCCTACGGTCGCATCGAGTCACGCATCGGATTCATCAAGATCCAACGCTCGCTTCAGCTGGCGCATCATTCCTTGCTACACCCGCTCAACACCACAACCCCCTATATCAACTCCCATCGACAACACCCCTTCTTCTCTTTCTTCTCTTTTCTCCTTCACCCGACACTCTCAGAGAACAGACCTCTCACTTTCTCCCGACCATGGCAGTGCAGAGCCATCACCTTCCTCAGCCACCAGCAGCGACAACAACAGCCGCAACAGCGCCGTC
Source organism: Papaver armeniacum (assembly GCA_023531295.1). NCBI lineage: Eukaryota > Viridiplantae > Streptophyta > Magnoliopsida > Ranunculales > Papaveraceae > Papaver > Papaver armeniacum. The sequence goes on from JAJJWW010019462.1 coordinate 54,323, forward strand.
TCCGCCTCCTATTGCTCTCTAGCTCTTTCTTAGCTTCTTCCCTAGGAGCTAAGTGAGAGATAGAAAGAAATAGGTTAGGGTTAGGTTAGCACAGTGAGGGGAAAATCAGAGTAATGAAGCCAGAGCCGAATTCACAGAAGATACCACTGATTCAGAGAGTATGGGTGAGAGGGTATTTCTTAATTTCTGTTTTTGAAGTAAATTAGGGTTTTTAGTTCTTTGCATGTATAAATAGGTTTGATGTGTGTGTGAAAAACCGGATGCCTGGGCTAGCCAGAGCACCACTTAGTATAATTTGTATATTGATTGCTTTAATTATGTTTTAATTTAATTTACCAGGGTATTGATGAAACCCCTGATTTTCATGTCAAACGTATCTACCTTATGCTTTACTCTTGCTGTGTTATATGATGCTAGGGTTAGTAAGTAATTGAGGAAGCTTATGAGCCTGTGATGAGCTGTACTGTAAGAAGACAGCTCATACTAGGGGTTAGTTAGCAAAATCAGTTAACAAACATCCATTTTAGACCTTCAAGGGAAGGTACAAGAGCATAGTTTAAGGTACATTGCCTGAGCATGAGATTAGAGGTGGATTCACTACCCTGGTGCCCCCCAACTTGTTATAATCTATTTTGCTACCTTAGTTTAGAGTCACAACATCAACTAGTCGTATCGACAAAACCACAGTTGTGTTACCTTGCTAGAAAATCAGTTTAGTGAGCCTTAGATCAACCATTCAGCACCCCCATTTCTCTGTGGGATCGACCTGTGCTTGCCCTTGCCTCCAATAGGCATGTGCACTTGCAGTAGACATAGTCGTAGGCATCTTTCCTAGCCTACCATCAGCCAAGGGAATCAAGTGTGTAGAGTCCTGCTGGGATTTAAAGGCGTAAGGAACGTGATTGTACCTTAATCAGTGTGAGATTGGTTAGGGATCAACTACATTCCAGTCCGAAGTTAACTTGCAGTAGGCTAGTGTCTGTAGCGGCTTAATACAATGTGGTATTCTAATCAGGACTAGGTTCCAAGGTTTTTTTGCATTTTCGGTTTTCTCGTTAAGAAAACTTCCGGTGTCTGTGTTATTTTTTTTCTGCATTATATTTTCTATATAATTAAAATATCACAGGTTGTGCGTAGTTCAATCAATTGGTAAATCCAACCTTTGGTTATTGATTGACACTTGAACCTTGGCCTTTGGTACCGTTCAAGTTGTTTCTCATAATAATCAGGCTCGCGGATTTCTGTCTGTTTGATATGTTGATTACATTGAGAAACAGAGATATAACTTTTGGATATATTTTCCTTGATTGAGTCTGACTTTCTAGTTGATTCTCTTGGAATTATATTGGAGTTAGTCCATACAGATTTATTAAACGAAATATTGGGTGTGGTTGTTAGACCCCCGCTTTTTAATTGGTATCATAGCAGGCAAACACGTTTAAGACCTCATAAGTTTGTGTTTGTAGCAATCTGATTTATGTGGATAAAAGATTGTCTCATTGTTACGCACATAAAAATGTCTTCCAAAGTTTTTGATTATGCCAAATGTTTTGGGCTTACCTCAAAGGATAACTCCTTAGATGATTCTTCCGAATCCCGAGGTAGAATTTTTTTGCTATTGGATGCTAATAACATTCCCCCTGATGAGACAGTTGACACTATGTTAGAAGCTGAAATTGAACTCACCAGAACATTAAAAAAAATCTGCTGAGATTATTGATATTCAAGATTCTAAAATAAAGTCTCTTGAAGAAAAACATGCTCAGCTCATTGATGAACTTGAGAAGTCTCTTGATCGAGAACGTGTACTTTACAGTATCGTTGAGTTCTTCTCTAACAATAACGAAAACCTTGTTCAAGAAACTACCCTACAGCGTGAAAAGATTAGTGTTCTTGAAAATATTGTTAAAGAAGATTCAATTAGAGACAATGTTTGATCGAGACTCATTCATCAGATCTGAACAGCATTCGTGTTGAAAAAGAGAAAATGGTCGCATCACTTCTCCTAGCCTAGGAACAGTGCAAATCCTTGAAAAAGGAAAACTCTGTCTTAATGAGTAAACCTTCTTATGTGCCATTCTCTAATTCTCATGTGGGATTACAGTACATGAAGAAAATTACTCCAAAGGAAGCGTCTGATAAGAAATGTTTACATAACTTGCAGTCTTCTAATAGGGCCACGAGTTTAAGACAGGTTCCTTCAGATGTCTCTCTTCCACGAACCTGTTCTTTCTGCGGGAAAAGAAATCATTATGATTCACATTGTTTTGCTAGAAAGAAACATATTTTTGATCTTCAAAATCTACTTTTTTTTGCTATCGACAGAGTGAATTGTCTGACGACATCTACAATGGATTTCATTCCTGCAGAAAACCAGAATTCTCATGCACAAGGTTTCCAAAGCCACTCATCTAGAAATCTCTACAAGAATCGTGTCCATCTTAATGGTGCTAAATTTTGCACTACAAATGTACACATTCCCAGTGCTAATGAGAATAAGTATGGTAGACCTAAGCCTATGAAATAGAATTCTCTCAATTTTGACCCTCTGGAACCAATCTCTAGAGGTCCTAGATTTAGTCCTCAGAAAAATCCTTCTGATGGATACTCAAAAAGGTTTATATCTTATTCATCTGGGATAAGAAACAACCGAAGGAAGGTAAGGAATACGAGGCTCAAAAATTCAAATTGTATTTACACCTCATCTCTCAATATTCATGGTGGGATTACATCTCACTTAGCTACCTAGATCTAGGTAATTTCATCCTTATATCTAACTTGAGAGTTGCAAGGATGATATTTGCGAGATGCTCAAGTCTACTGTAGGTTACCATCTGCCTTTTGTTTGAAATAGTTGTTTTCTTCTTTTGTGAATGTTGAGTCATATCTTAACTCCTAGTAACTAGTGTATCTTTTTCATATGCGCTGACTTAAAGTAAATCTTTAAATTATTGAGCTATGAAAGTAAGAGATATCTGAAAACAGAGTGTATTCCTTATTTTTGGATCTTTTTCGATCTATTAACCTTCCATAATTGGTCCACGAATGTTTGTGTTTTATACTTGGGAGTGTTTAGGGTTTCCATAAATAGGGTGTCCTTCTCTTGTTCGTAAACATATATATATTATATTGTATTTCCATCCCTAAATGGAGAACTCTTCAAGACCTCAGGAAGTGGTGAATCTTGAGATGAAATAAGACATTAAAGGATGCGATTCAGTTCAAGAACTTGTCTTGAAAAAGATGATTGCAAGGAAAGAGTATAACTCCTGGATTGGTGAATCTGTCAAGGATTTTTCTTTTTCAGAATGACTCAAAGGTCGAATTTTCAAATCTTCAACTGCAAATAAATCAACTCATTAATGGTCAGACCAAAATCCTTGAAAATCAAAATGTCTTGATTCAGAATCAGAAGAAACTCATCGTGGACTGTGTCAAAGCTAGGAAGCTTACCCGCATTGTTGATCGAAAAGTTAATGTTCTAACCCATGAACATAGAATCTCTATGGTCAAAAGAATCAAGGATATCAGTAATACCTTTTCTGATGGATTCTTTCAAAGGTATGAAGTTATCAAAGAAACTTGAATTTCTTGTTGTCTAGGAAACTTCTTATGAGAATTTATTATTGTGTTTTAAGAAGGATAACTAGGGTTCGGAATAACATATATTGTGATTACACATAGCTATTGCCAACGATTTTCATCTTTCAATGTTTTTAGATTTATTTATTTAAATTCTAGGTTATTTGGAAGATGATTTTGCAGTATTAATCTTTATTGGATTTATATATAGCAAAAAAATGTTATGGGATATGTGTGTTTACGTCCGTGAACTATGATTATCCCATATATGTCAAAAGTTAAGTCTATTATGTCATTATGCAAATATTGATAAAAGATAGAATGAACTTTTGAATATTCCGCAGTATTGATCTTTCCCTGATTCACTTATATGTGAAAGTAATGTATGACTCCGTAAGTTTTCTTATGTTGAGCATTTCCGATTAAATTAATCATTAAGGTTCCTTTATGGTTAATTTAATTGAGTTTACTGGATACAAATTCATGTTTCATGTGATTTGTTTATGTCCAAAGAAATTTTTTTTTTCTTGTAAAAGTAAGGTCGCTCTTGTTGTTCTTTCGGGAATGACATTTCATGTGGGAGAGTTCTTAATTGAACTTATTCTTAATTGCCAAATCTTTGTGGGGAGTGCGGCTGTGGAATATAATAGGAGTTATCTTGTATCTTTATAAACTCCTTGATGAATACACAGTTTCGACTATGTGAAATCATCGAAACAAAGTTGAAAGTTGATATGTTCTCTTTTAGTCATGAAGTATCTCTTTGAGAATTTCATTATGATCCCTGAAAATGCGGGGGTATAACAACCACACCCAACAATTCGTTTGGCACTCTGAGAGGACTTACTCCAATACACTTTCTAGAGAATTAACTAGACAGTCAGACTCAACCTAGAGTAAAGTATGTCAAAGAGTTTTAATATCTCTGTTTGACAATGTAATCAGCAAATCAAACAGAGATAGAAATACGCGAGCCTGATTATTATGTGAAACAACTTCAACAGTACCAAAGACCAATGCTCAAGTGTCAATCAATGTAAATCAACAACCAAAGGTTGGATATTCTAATTGATTGATCTTAACGCACAACCTATGATATTTCAATTATATAACAAAATATAATGCGACAAAGAAATAACACAGACACCAAAATTTTGTTAACGAGGAAACCGCAAATGCAGAAAAACCCCGGGACCTAGTCCAGATTGAACACCACACTGTATTAAGCCGCTACAGACACTATCCTACTACCAATTAACTTCGGATAGACAGTAGTTGAACCCTAATTAATCTCACACTGATTCAAGGTACAATTGCGATCCTTACATATCTGATCCCAGCAGGATACTACGCACTTGATTCCCTTAGCTAATCTCACCCACAACTAAGAGTTGCTACGACCCAAAGTCGAAGACTTGATAGACAAATCTGTCTCACACAGGAAAGTCTATAGGATTGAATAAATCTGTCTCCCACAGAAATACCCAAGAGTTTTTATTCCGTCTTTTGATAAATCAAGGTGAACAGGAACCAATTGATAACTCGGACTTATATTCCCGAAAAACAACCTAGAATTATTAATCACCTCACAATAATCTTATAATCGAATAGCGAAAGACGATATTTTGGAATCACAAACGATGAGACGAAGTTGTTTGTGATTACTTTTCTATCTTTCCTATCGGAGATATAAAATATCGAGTCAATTATTCCAATTGTACTCAACACGATAGAAACAGCAAGATCAGATCACACAACTACAAGATAATAGTTGGGTCTGGCTTCACAATCCCAATGAAGTCTTCAATTCGTTAACCTACATGGTCTCGAGAAGAAACCTAAGGTTAAAGGAGAATCGACTCTATTTATGCAACTAGTAACACACAAAAGGTGTGGGGATTAGGTTTCCCAGTTGCTAGAGTTCTCCTTTATATAGTTTTCACATCAGGGTTTGCAATCTAAGTTACCTTGATAACAAAGCATTCAATATTCACCGTTAGATGAAAAACCTGATTCAACCAAGCTAATATCTTTCAACCGTTAGATCGAACTTAGCTTGTTACACACAAATGAAATGTACCCTCATTTAGGTTTATGTAACCGTACCTAAACGTGTACATCATGTTGGTTCACAAATAGTTAACCGATGTTAGCCATATGATTACTCTCATATCAAACTTATTCATCTTAACCATAACTAGTTCAAATGACTCAAATGAAACTAGTTAAAGAGTTGTTCAATTGGTATATTCTCATGGATTATACAAGAACACAACTGAAGCAAAATCGGTTTGATTCACTCGAATCAATACATGAACATTATAGCCACGGTTTGCAAAGATTGCATTCCTTATTGATAAATGTTTAGGTTCACGTATAACCGATTTTAGAAAAGTAACACACTTAAGTATGCGTACTTAAGTAACCGGATTTGAGTTTGTTTTATTTTTCAAAGTCAGCAGAAATTCACGGACGTGAACTTTACGCCAGTACGCGTACTTTAGGTAACCGGATGAGTTTGGTTTTGGTTTTCAAACTCAGCAGAAATTCACGGACGTGAACTTCCGCCAGTATGTGTACGGGTATGCATACTTACCCAGTCTCCTACAACCTTTTTGTATACACACAAGTATGCATACTTTAGGTGGACTTATACACTAATGTGAGAACACACTATGCTTATATCCAAAGATGGTTACAAGATTCTAAACTCTTTATTTCAATCATTGAAACATTTTTCTATAATGATAATAGCCGTTTTCACACACTATTAGCATCAAAGTAATTTTCAAGATATTGAAATAATCATTATTGAAACTTTCCAAGCCTACATCAAATGATTGTATCACACAAACCATGTAAGATGTTACTCGGAAATTTTCTCATGATATAAGATGAACTTGGTCGAAGCAAAAGCTTACCAACACACATTTCGAGAAATATATAAGTGAGATATACTCAGCTCGAAATCTCAAATGTGTATAGAGAAAACTATATCGTAACACGACTTATGTATCAATATAGGAGATAGTAGAAATAGACTTTCCAAGTGATAGATGAGTTCAAGTCTCCACATACCTTTTGTCGAAGAAGTTCCACAAGTTCTTCGTCTTCAAATGATGAACTCCGTGAAAACTAAGCTCAACTACACAATCTACGTCCTAGCCGACATCTATAAATAGGCTAGAAATCAATACTTGTATTTTTGATCACTAACATTGACAAACATGCTTGAGATAGCAACGCATGCGAGTTCGACCGAGCAGTGCTCTAACAATCTCCCCATTTGTCAATTTTAGTGACAAAACTATCAATAAATATCGATTACAAAATAGATAAAAATTGTAGCTTCTCATCCAAATGCTTGATCTCCTTGGCATCTTCAACATGACTCAAAATCTTCGTCACTTCCAAGTACTCCATGATCCTAAAGGTTGTAAGTTCAGCATCATAGTTGTTGAAGATCCGTAGCGATAACAATGAGAAAACAAAATGCTCTCAATCATTGTTATAATGCGTCATAGTATTATTACACATCATCAAAGTTCAATTGTATCACAACTTTGACAACAATACTATGGTGATATGTATCACTCCCCCTTAGTCAATACTTCATCTCAACATGAAAACCACTCCCCCGTACATAATGATCCGTAAACCATATGTATTTGTAGTATCACACTACACATTAATTCTCCCCCTTTTTGTCAATATAAATTGGCAAAGGTACGAAAACTAGTGGGATCCTCATGAAATTTTCACAGAGATACTTCATGACCAAAAGAGAATACCATATCAACTTATTTAGATGCCATCATAAAGCCGAAGCTAAATGCATTCATCAAGGAGTTTATAAAGATACAAGATAACCCCTATAATATTCCACAACCGCACTCCCCACAAAGATTTGGCACTTAAGCACAAGTTCAAAAAGAACTCTCCCCCATAAGATGTCATTCCCGAAAGAACAACGAAGGCGACCTTGCTTTTAACAAGAAAAGAAGGATTTCTTTTGGATAAAATCGAATCTCATGAAAACATGAATTTGTATCCAACATATTCAATTGAATTAACCACAAGAGAACCCATGATTAATGCAATCGAAAAATAACAACTAACTTAACCACAAGAAAACCCATGATTAATTTAATTGGAATACACAACCAAATTAACCACAACAATGTGATCAATTCAATTGGTCATGCTCAACATAAGAGAACTTACGGAGCAACAACTAAAATAACCAAAAGAGAATGATCAATTTAGTCGGTCATGCTCAAACATAAGGAACCTTACGGTGCAACACAATATATGCACAAAGATGTGGATCGGAGATCGACCAATACTGTGGAATAAACAAGGATTCATTCTATTTTCCATCACTATTTGCACAATGACATATAATAGACTTAGTCCCTGTAAACAAAAGCTTTATCCTTTCTTCCATCAAATCAATGACACAAAAGGCTTTAACTTTTGTAATGTCAAAAGTTCATTCTATCTTCTATCAATACTTTCATACCGACATAATAGAGATAACTTTTGAACAAGGGTTAAACTTCTCATGGATGCAAAACTTTTATCAAAATTAAATGAAGAAAAACCATTCAAAGCTAAATGTAAAGTTATTACAACCCTTAGAGTATCACCCAACAAAAGAAGTTTAACAAGAACAAAATGAAGAAACTAAGCTTGATTGCGATTATATTTCTCAGCAATCTTACAAACTGTTAAATGCATATTTTACATATATTTGGTGTCGATTCCACGCTATTAATTGTTTATATTCTTGCAAATTATTGTATATTACGTTTGGTTTATTGTATTTGTCTTTCATTAGGTGAATCATCCAAAAGAAGTGGAAATAGCTACAAAAGTGAAGTCACAAGTGAAGAAGGGACAAAGACCTAGTGGAACTCTTTTAAATGGAGGATTCCTAGTTATCATTTTGTAGATGGCGAGAATACAAAGTCAACGGCGAAAGAACGAAGTCATTCTGAGTTCGTATGAAGAATTTATGAGCAAAATAAGAACTTGGAAGACTAAAAGGGCAGAGTGGTCATTTCCAGGACAATTGATATCGGCACCCCCACTGTACGTTAAGGGTTAGTCATTCTGTTAAGGGGTGGACTGTCTCAAAGGAACTTCAAAAGGAAGTCATGTCATTTATTGAGGGGAAGGTAGAATTCAAGAGCTGTTAAAGGAAACCGGCCTATTTACTTAGGGCCACCGTCTTCTACATTTAAACTAAACAGAACGGAACTTGGTCGGGTTCTCACAACCATTTATTTCCGGTCATTCTCGACGAGCTGCTGCAACTCATAGATGTTGTTAGTGTTACAAGTATCTTAGAATCCAGGGAAACCGTGAGTTCGATGTGGTTTTGGAGATTGTTTGAGCACGACAAAACAAGGGAGAAAATGGTTGATGCCACTGGTCGATCATGATTATCACGACAGGTAATTGATGGAGAAAGATCACGATGATAGTAACTGACACTAGGTTGCTGATGGTGCTACAAGAGACAGGTCGCGTTTGAAATAGAGCTTTATACATCAGTGGTGTTGCTTCCATTATCGGCCATTGATGGAGATGAGCTACAACCATGGAAGTCGAGTTGGATAGGGAGTTATCGTGATCAGATGGAGATGGAAAAATCGAGAGTGGGTGCTACCACTGAAGATGGAGTTGTTGTAGATTATGGCAGTGAATATGGGTTTGCTGTCATTAACTGAATATTGATTAACGGAGCTGGAGGTTATACAAATCATGGAGCATTGTTTGCTGCCATTAATGACGATGGAGCATTGAAGCTCGAGTATGTGGTCATCCGTGATGGCAGGGACACAGAACCAAAGTGAAGAAGGAGAGTCCATGTAGTGCTGATAAGAAAAGAGATTGTCGCGTTTAGGAGACTTGGCCGAGAAACCATTGGGTTGCTGCCTTAGATTTTGGAGTTGATAAACCAAGAAGATTTCCGAGCAAATAAAAGATTTACGCGTGATGAAGAAAGTGGGACTGTGGTACAACAGGGTACAACTTCGTATATCAAGATGGATGTATAATCACTTGCTAAGATGACACATGGGTTCTGCTATTGTTATAGCCAATCAGAAATCCTTCCCAGCTAGTTGTCGTTACTCCGCGTCACACCATATCACAGTCACTTAATTTATTAAGTGCAAAACTCTCATTAACCGACTTGACATCCTTATCAAATAAGGAATTGTCGAGCAGTTAGGTTTGGCGGAAGCCTATATAAGGCTTAGTTCCGAGAAGAGAAAGATAAACTTTTCAGAGAGAAAAAAAATAGAGAAAAAGAAGAGAAAGGAGAGGTTATATTCTATTCTAGGGTTTACCCCTTTAGGGGGAAACCAAATTATTTTCTTATTCTTATTTCATATATTTTTCATGGATTTTAGTAAATCCATGTGTAGCTAAATTTACTGATTAGGGATGATTTCAAAGTCCTGATTTATGAAACTATGATTCCTTTTACAAGTTTATTTTGAGTTTAATTTCTCGTCGATTGTCTATATTATTTTTATCGTCTAAGATTACTATTGGGTTATTCAATTGGCCATTTGACTTAACCTGATAGTAATTCTTCTACTAGTATTGGGGTTGGTGATACGTGTAATTGTCACTCAATTCCATACACAAGTAGTAAATCGCAAAAGCTGACATAGGGATTCTGTTAAGCAATTGTGTATAGAGATGACACTAGTAAGCAAATCGAGCTTATGTGTCTGATGCTAGGATCAACCTAATTCACAAAACATAATGCATTCGTTTGGGTTACACCTTGAGAGCTTATTCATGGTGGCTCAGATGGATAAAATCTGGTAGTCGAGCGCTTCTGTATCCAGTGGCAACAGGAATTCCGGGGATAGCAGAGCTTATTGCTATTCTACGGTTGGTGACAATGGAAATTCTACAAGAAATAAACAAGTACTTTTATTAAGTTTCTTTCCAGTGACGGCGAATGATTCCTTAATCATATTTCTTTTATTTGTTATTGTTTTCATTTTACTTTAAACCAATCCCCTTGTCTTTTACTTTATTTTGCTGATCAAATAACCTATAAATTACACAGCTCTCTATGGGAACGATCTCTTACTACCGCTATATTACCAGTTAATTAGTGGGAAATATCTTTATTAATTTCTTGTGTAAACGACGCGCATCACAAGCATGTTCAGTTAATTCAGAATGAATTCCCAACACGTAGCTCAGTTGTTCCTATAAACACTCAATTCTTTCATTAAGAAGATTGTCTTCAGAAGTGACAGGCTTCTTCATCTTGTTGATGTATGTCTGGGATAGAGGAAAAGCATAACCAGTGCAGGTGCCAATAGGGGAAACCTTAAATTGACTGCAAATTCTGCTGATAAGACATGGGAACCCAAGATTCTTTTTCTGTGAAACCATATGAATCATCTAACGAATAATCAGACCACAGAAATCAATTTCTTCACCAGAGATAAGATAGCAAACCATCTCCGCAAGAGTTTTGCTCCATAGAATCTTATCAAGCGTACTGGGAATCAGATTTGCAACAACCAATTTACTGAAGACTTTCAAATGAAAGCTAATATTGTCAACAGAAAACTTGCCCCCAGACAACGATTCACTTCTATTTAGAAGCATTTCAGATAGCTGACCCTGAGTTGGTATATGATTCTCAGGTTGAGGAATTGCAAATGAGCGATCAAGTGATAATTCAACAAATATGCAATCACTTCACGATTTACTTCAAATGATATCCCACCAACCATTGTCTTGAAGCAACAACTGATTTTGTTGGCAGCATGCAGGTTAGCATAAAACTAGCAAGTCATCTCAGGATAAGAATACCCAAGAACATCATGAAAATAACCCCACTCATGTTGGTTCATAAACTGGTGAAACTCAGGTTCGCTAACAGTACGATCATAAACCCTTTCTATGACAAACTTCCCTTTAAGAAACTTAACATATCTATTCCTAGCAGGAAGACTAGTAAAGCTAATTTGAAGAGCCGGATCATAAAAGGGTTGTAATACGTCTAAACCAATTTCATCATCTTCAAACTAATTATCACTATCAAAGCTTCGATTGGGTTGAGTACTTGAACTTTCACCACGGCTTAACCTTTTCCTATAAGCCATTTTTGAAAGAAACACAACAGAGAAGGTGAACAACTTACTTGGTCTGTAAACTTTTGTTGATGGTGGAGTTCCAAAACGGTGAGCAAAGTAAGAAGCGTTCTTGACCCAACATGCAAAAGCTTCTTCTGATTATAATGGTACAAACCAATCAAAAATTGGTCACGAACCGAGAAGGATGGGAGCTATTGGTACATGAACAGATGGGTTTCTCAATCGTACTCGAACTGTGAAAAAGAAGGTGAAGAGAACGAAGAAAAAAACTTTCTCTTTTAATGTGACAAGCGGTGGACTTGAGCTGGTTCGGGTGCGTTCTGGAATTAAAACGTACGGGAACCGAGTTCAAGTTGTGTCATCCACACGTGTGCAAGAGGGACTTGTTTGGATAACCAAAAACAGATATTTGGAGTATAGACTCAACAAATAAACCTCTTGAGCCAAGACTTGTGGACACAAGGACACGGTGGATTAGTCTTGACTGCCATGACACCAGGAGAGGGTTTCTTTCCAACAACTCTTACAAACCCCAAAAACGAGTGAAACCCAGAACATTGTTTTGCTAAGTTTATCAAGGAATTTCAAAAGAGCCCAAAGAAAATTGAGTTTCTGATTTCCTGTTTTCTAACTTATAAAGAACAGTTTCGGCAGATAGTTTTTAGTACTGTTACGGGACACTCTTTTGATAACAAGAGACGTCCTAGCTTCTTCATGATAGAAGGCAATACCACTATCTTGATAGGGAGTATCAAGAATTGAGTGCTAAATTAATTCATGTTTTGAGATGATATACTCAGATGACTGAGATTTAAACTCCTCATGCAAATCGTTTAGTTTGTTCCAACTAACAAGATTACACGACGCAAGAGCATTGCTCTTATTGATTAACAAATCAATATCAACCTCAACATAAATATTGTTTGTCATAACATGATTTAGCTTGCCAGGAGATTCTTGTTCATTCTGGAGATATAAATCAACATCAGAAGTTAGGCTTTCAAGTTTCTTTTCAATTCCTGAAAAAACTTTAAGGGATTTTAAACCTGGTGGAGGTTTAGACAGAATTTATTCTACAGATTTAATTGAATCAGACATAGTAGGGAATTCTGGAATCCCTGGATCTGGTGATGCATTTATTGAGATAACGCTATTGTCCATATTTGATCGCTACAAACACAGACTTATCAGGTCTTTAATGTGTTTGCCTGCTCTGATACCAATTGAAAATGCGGGGGTCTAACAACCACACCCAACAATTCGTTTGGTAATCTGAGAGGACTTACTCCAATACACTTTCTAGAGAATCAACTAGACAGTCAGACTCAATCTAGAGTAAAGTATATCAAAGAGTTTTAATATCTCTGTTTCACAATGTAATCAGCAAAGAAATCCGCGAGCCTGATTATTATGCGAAACAACTTGAACGGTACCAAAGACCTATTTTCAAGTGTCAATCAATGTAAATCAACAACCAAAGGTTGGATATTCTAATTGATTGATCTTAACGCACAACCTTTGATATTTCAATTATATAACAAAATATAATGCGGAAAAGAAATAACACAGACACCAGAATTTTGTTAACGAGGAAACCGCAAATGCAGAAAAAACACCGGGACCTAGTCCAGATTAAACACCACACTGTATTAAGCCGCTACAGACACTAGCCTACTACCAATTAACTTCGGACTAGAATGTAGTTGAACCCTAATAAATCTCACACTGATTCAAGGCACGGTTGCGCTCCTTACATCTCTGATCCTAGTAAGATACTACGTACTTGATTCCCTTAGCTGATCTCACCCACAACTAAGAGTTGCTACGATCCAAAGTCGAAGACTTGATAGACAAATCTGTCTCACACAGAAATGTCTATAGGATTGAATAAATCTGTCTCCCACAGAAATACCCAAGAGTTTTTGTTCCGTCTTTTGATAAATCAAGGTGAACAGGAACCAATCGATAACCCGGACTTATATTTTCGAAGAATAGCCTAGAATTATCAATCACTTCACAATAATCTTAATCGACTAGCGAAAGAAGATATTGTGGAATCACAAACGATGAGACGAAGTTGTTTGTGATTACTTTTCTATCTTGTCTATCGGAGATATAAAATCTCGAGCCAATTATTCCAATTGTACTCAACACGATAGAAATAGCAAGATCAGATCACGTAACTACAAGATAATAGTTGGGTCTAGCTTCACAATCCCAATGAAGTCTTCATGTCGTTAACCTACAAGGTCTCGAGAAGAAACCTAAGGTTAAAGGAGAATCGACTCTAGTTATGCAATTAGTAACACACATGAGGTGTTGGGATTAGGTTTCCCAGTTGCTAGAGTTCTCCTTTATATAGTTTTCAAATTAGGGTTTGAAATCTAAGTTACCTTGGTAAAAAAGCATTCAATATTCACCGTTAGATGAAAAACCTGATTCAACCAAGCTAATATCTTTCAACCGTTAGATCGAACTTAGCTTGTTACATGATAGACGCATTTATGTGTCTAATTTGTCCTCAATGTTTCGTATTGTTAGTACTCGTTTTTGTCCTTATTATGGTGGTTTGTGCGTTTGTAGGTATTTTTTGGAAATAAAGATTGTTGGAAAATTCGGCTCGAAAAATTGCTCGGAACACCCCCGGAGGACATTTGCTATTCGGACTCCCACTTTGGATAAGGGGTAACCCAATTACTAAGGGGCACCCAACTGATATTCGCACCCCCAGTTGTTGGATAAGGGCTGACCTTCTTCTCCATTTCAAATTCTGGAATTTGGCGGGAAATGTTTGTTCTTCACTGGCAGAGTCTTGGATCGATTTTTGGGTGTGATAGAAGGAGACTAAATCGCTGAAACTTCATGGTTCGACTTGTTAGAACATCACATGCATGGTATGGTCGATAGTCTCGGTTAGAATTGGCTGCATCGTGTGATTGAAGTTTACAGAGCAACACGTACACGTACACAGGTTGCATGAGTTTTGGAGTTTTTGAACGTGTTCTGTGCATGTTTGTTGACTCGAGCAACAACCAGGAGCGTGTAAGAGATAAATAAGGATTGCTTTCTTCTGGCAGATGCGTGCAGAGATTAAAAAGGGAAATTATTCCCGTATTGTGCAAAAAAAAATAAAAGAGAAGATTTGGAGCGATTATGAGGGGAGATTTGGTAGCTGTCAAGTATAAAAAGGGTTCCTGAGGTCAGAGAAAATAGACGGAGGGATTGGGAGCAGTTTAGAACGTCACAGAGTCGAGAAAATCAAGTTGCAGAGAATCGCCATTTTCTGGTGCTGTGAAGAACACCAAGAACAAAAGACCACCAGAGGAAGTCGTTCTTCTACAGTGTCAACGACACTTAGGCGAGGGTCGTAATACGGAAGGCAGACTTAAAAGAAAAGTAACAGTTTTTATCATTCTTTGTAACAGTGGTTGCAACACTTATAATCGTTGCAAACACCTGACTTTCATCATTTTCTCCATTTCATCATTTGTACACCTCCTTTGAGCAATAAAAATGATTTTTGAGCGTGTTTCCAACATGATGAGCGGCTAATTCTCCCACAACCAAGGCAATGAGGAAGCTATTTACGCATGAATAATTGGTAACTATTTTATTTTCTCTAATTTATAATTAATAATTCACTCAATCACTGCTTTTGCAGAGTTTTAATTGTTTGCAAAAATTCTTTTCATTAGTTGTGATTCAATTAGATAGGTTATGCTTGTATTAAGATAATCTATGCTTAGGGGATACAATTAATTTTTGAGAATTTGTCTGATTATTTGTGAATTAAGAAACAAGGGATTTAAAAGATAATTAGAGTTTTGGGTTATTTACCGTTATTCATTCATGTGTAATAGTGGAATCAGTGTCTTGGTTATTTTCTCATATCTTGAATCAATTTTTTGTTAAGTTTTCTTTATTATTAATTTTTATAAGTCTAAAATCTTTTGCTTTCACAAGTCTCAACGAACCTTTTTACTACAACATTATTGAGTCACATCAATTTTTGGCGCCGCCGACGCGGGCTTGTCTTTAGGCTAGATTTTTTAGATTTTCTTTTAGGTTTTTATTTATTTGTTCTTCTTTACGTTTTCAGGTTTTTGTCTTTTCCTTTCAGATTTTGGGATTTGGAGCGAAAGAAAAATTTGCCAAAGCTTTTGGTGGATACTTAAAGATTTGGAGTTAAAGACAAAGCGAAAGGAGCGAAAGAAGAAGATTTTTTATATTTTATAAAAAGAGAGAAAAAAAAAAGAGAGGCTTTTTTATTATTTTTTTTAGACTTTCCTTTTCTTTTGAACTTTTACTTTTTTGACTTGGACATTTGGACATTCGGACATTCCTTATTTTTTATACCCTACGGAAGGGTAGTATTAAATATCAAACTGTTTGCAGAGAAGGACGGTGATTACGATATCACCTCGGCCCCTCGGGTTCGTACATGACATAGGAGTCGTGGCCCGAGTCGACTACAACGGTTCATCCCCGTGCAGGGTACGGGAGGTAAGTTTGTCGAAACACTCGCGAATCCCCTGCTAGCGAGTTACTGTCTTCCTTCGTGTGAATATATGTTGAGGACTTGAAAACGGCTGTTTTTAATTTCCTAGTAAAGGGCAAGGACTGGCCATATAAGATAAGGGTTCGGATTTCATCACCGTTCTCTTCTTGCCCGCCTTAGGAAAACGATACTTAACGTGAACCTAAGCTTTAAAATTTGGAATAGAACGAGACCGATAGGGTAACGAGCTTAGTAGGAAAGTCGCTCGAAAAATATTGGTTACTCTTTTAGCATACTTCG
This sequence comes from Papaver armeniacum, assembly GCA_023531295.1. Classification (NCBI taxonomy): domain Eukaryota; kingdom Viridiplantae; phylum Streptophyta; class Magnoliopsida; order Ranunculales; family Papaveraceae; genus Papaver; species Papaver armeniacum. The sequence goes on from JAJJWW010019462.1 coordinate 70,844, forward strand.
AAGTTCATGATGGTTTCTGTGAAGTTGAATGCGTGACTGCGCCGCCTTGTAATAGCGGTGAGGCCTTGGGTATCAAAGCTCCACTGAGCTTCCCTCGCCTTGATTCAACTTACTTTAACTCGGATTGATCCAGAGGGGTTTGCTTAGATTGTAACGAATTCCCTTTCGAAGGATTAGAAGCTGGTCTAGAAAACAATCTAAGTGGAGCCATCATGCTTTTTATTTACTAGATATCATTAGGTTTGATGTGGTGGAGTCAGCCTTGTTTGTGTTTGCATAGAACTTCCCTTCCTTTTAGGATTTTTCTTTTTCTTTTGTTTTGTTTATCTAGTGTATGCCCGAGGTCATTAGAGAGCGGGCTTGGAAAAGAAACACTCTAGGTCGTTTGATTAGTGACAAACCTAGTAGTTCTTCTTGTGGAAGCAGGGAACTCGAAGACTCTTCTTTTGAGAGCCCTGTTTTTGGAAACTTCAGTTTTGAGAATCTGTCTCTTAGTGAGGAAAGTACCCCTAGTACTTCAGTTGTGCCAACGATGGCAACTTTGAAAGATTACAAGTTCCCAACTGGGACCAACTGAGCTTCATGCATTAAATTGCCAGCCAATACGGCTAACTTCGAGATAAAAGCTAGTATTCTTCAGAAGATCCCTATATTCTTAGGAAAAGATGATGAGAACCCTTATTTTCATATTAGGGACTTTGAGGAAATTTGTGGGACAGTTGGAATAAAAGACCTTACTGATGAAGTTTTGAAACTTAAGATGTTCCCATTTTCCTTAAAAGATAAAGCCAAGACTGGCTAAACAACCTACCATCCGGATCCATTGAAACATGGCAGGAACTTATTGCCGCTTTCTATATGAAATTCTACCCTAAGCATAAAACCGCAAATTTGTTAGGCGTAAAATTAGTGCTAGTGTGCAACAAGAGGGAGAGTCACTTTATAGGTTTTTAGAGAGATTCAATGATCTCCTATCTCAGTGTCCTCACCATGGATTTGATAAGATGAAACTTGTAGGGATTATTTATGATGGTTTAGACTATTCAACCAAAGCCATGGTCGAGTCTATGTGTGCTGGTGAGTTTACTAATAAAAGTGTTGAGGATGCCTTTACCTTCTTAGGAGTTGTTGCTGAGAAATCCCAACAGTGGGAGTCTTGTGTTGAACCCCCTAAAAGACTATTGGTTATAGAAGTAGCACCAATATGGTAGATACAAGCTTCGGGTCAGATGCTAAGTTTGCTGCTTTGTCCAGAAGGTTAGAAGCTTTGGAAATGGGTCAGTCTAAAAATAGGTCCCTTGGTGAACCTAATAGAACCTCTCAAGTATCTAGTTGTGGAATAGAGCCCGATAACTCATTTTGGGAAGGTCGGGTTAGTGAAGAGCAAGCTCATGTTGTCTATAACAATGCTAGGTTTGAGAACCGTCAGAAGTATGACCCATACTCAGAGACCTACAACCCTGGTTGGAGAAACCATCCTAACTTCTCTTGGTCTAAGGGCCAGAATCAAAGTCAGCCTAGTAATTCTCAGCCTCCCCCAGGTTTTGGTTATGCTAAGAACTCTTCAGGTCAACCCCAGTACCAGAACCCTTCTGAGAGTAGAATGACCAGCTTAGAGGAATCTCTTAGTATACTAAAAAAGATCCAGGATATGTTAACACAGAGCCAGGAAATGTTAGTAAAGAGCCAGGGTAATTTTCAAGAGGAAACCAAGCAGAATTTTAAGAATAATTCCCAGTCCCTTGCTAAATTAGAACTTCAAGTCGGCCAAATAGCTAAGTTCCTTAGTGAGAGAGAAGATGGAAGGTTCCCTAGTCATACTGATCCTAACCCTAAAGGAGAGAAATCGTACAATCATGTGAATTCTATTACAACCCTTAGGAGTGGAAAGAAAGTTGACAATAAGGTCGCCATGCCTGAAAGTGAACATGTTGTAGTTCACCCTTCTGAGCCGCAAAATGATGAGGAGACTGATAGAGTCTCTAATGAGACCAATGAGGGTCATATTGAACCAGGCTTTGTTCCCAGAGCCTCGTTCCCCCAGCTGCTAGTTCCAACTAGGAGGGAGTCCAACTTTAATGATATATTGGAGGTTTTTAAGCAGGTTACTATCAACCTCCCATTGTTGGATGCGATTAAGCAGATTCCCGCTTATGCCAAGTTTCTTAAGGACTTGTGTACACGAAAGCGTAAGCTTAGTGTTCAAAAGAAAGCCTTCCTAGCTAGTCACGTGAGTTCTATTATTCAAAATACCACTACTCCT
>JAJJWW010019464.1:0-29638 GCA_023531295.1 Papaver armeniacum
TGACGGAGGAAATTTGTTTTGCACCCATATGGTAATTCTATTTAATTCCTTTATGACTATTTGCACTATTATAATTGATTTATGATTTTTATTGATTATTTGTATTCGTTAGATGTCGCATGCTTAGTCTTAGGTACTTTAGATGCGCCAGCGCTGCTTGTGAGTTACATATAATTCTTTATAAAATCTACCTTGGCAAAAGAATTAGAGTCGATGTTTGTTACTTTATGAGCCTTAATTGTCCGGAATTAATAGATGAACCGCATGAATGTAAGAATTGGTGGAATCCAGAGTCCCGGTAACTCTCTCCATCTTGTGACATAAATTGTATATATTCTTTATATTTTATTATTTTCTTTATTAAATCCTAGAATCGATTTCATCAAGTGGGAGTGAATCCGACAACCCTACACTTTCTACAACATTGTTGAGTCACATCAAACCGGTTATCGTTAATGGTTGGCTGTTATCGAAGTTGCGAAGCGGGAGCAGGTTCTGCCCGACACGCTATGATGAGTTGGTTATAATTTTGTAATGATAGCTCGAGAGGAAGAGTTTCAGTTGGAGATGGACAATGAAGAACTCAAGGATGAAGATGTCAAGCCGTGAACTTGAGAGAAAACGGGGAATGGGATCGGTTGTAATGTATGATGGAAGGTGGTGATTGGACAGATGCTGTCGTTAACTGTGTTTGTCGATCAAGAGGAGTTCAGAGATGGATGTCTCCGTTTTGCGGTGATGGAAGTTCTCGCCATTTGAAGTCGGATAATGAAGAACGGAGAGATGTTGCTATGATGATGGCTCGAGAAGATAAAAACAGTCTCTGTTGTACGATGAAAAATAGAGGATTATCGGTGGTATTGGCAGCGATGATGGTCGATAGAAAGAGAACCGGGATTTAGGAGGTGCTTTGGTGCTATCCTTTGTACAATGACGCGCTTGTGTTCGATTGATGAAGTTTATTATGATAAAGATAAGAAGGGCTCGAGCAAGTTCGGGGAGTCATTGGCGAGATGATGGAGTTCGATGGCAGCAATGTACATGGAGTCGAGCCGTGGATATGGGATTACGATGGTTGCAATGGAGAAGAGGTATGTTAGGTGTCAAGTCAAGCGTGACGATGGAAGGTCGAATTTGGTAAGAGCATATAGTGTTTGCCACTCTCGGTGATGGTTACTAATGGACCGGGGCTGATGATTGGAGATTGATCTTTGGAAGTTTTTGGTAGGAAGGAGGTGAACTCGAGGGAGGTTAGCCATGACAAGAGTCGGTTCAAGTCTGTGAGGGAGTTCGAGCTCGAAGTTCGGTCTCAAAGCTAACTATTCAGCCGAGATGGTATGACTTAGTTGGAACTGTGGCGAAGAATTTGTCGAGAGAGGGAAGATGGAATTGAGAATAGGCTGTCAGTTCCATATAACTGACAATCCAAGAACGATAATGGGCTGGCCTTCCACAGCTGCTGCACGAGCTCAATAAGCAGTACGTAGGAGAATTTTTAATTTGCATGACCAGCCTTGGACGTGTGAATGGCCGACTTTGGCAGCCACTTTGCACTGGGTGTGATGCACTCGACACTTTCCTATTTTTACTAGGGTTTCCTAGTTTCTTCAAGAAGAGGTTACAAAACTCTATATATAGGGAAGCTTAGATAGAATTTGGATCATCTTTTGCCTCTACTTTGTTCTAGGGTTTAAACATGAAACTTCTTTCTTCTTGTTATGAACTCCATGAATATGAGCTAGATTTTATTATTGGTTATGGAATAAGTTGAATTTCCAAACATGATTTTGTGCAATAAATTAGTTTTCTCTCATATTATCGTTTATGATTCACCATCAATATTACATGATTTGAATGCTTGTTAGTCGAGTCGCGAATCGATTGAGTTTGTTTTCATCTCTCTTGCTAGATTAGGGTTATTATACGCAAAAGTGATAATTCCGGATTGCAAGTAGCATAAATATGATTATAGTTTGTAGTGATATATTCTTATGATCATATGTGAGTTGTAACCTTTGTTAAATCGGATTAGTGCGCTTTCCACGTTCGATTGCTTTGATTGGCCTGATTTCATGGAACTTAATGCATCTAGGGAATTAAACTTGATTAGTGCTTTTACACGTTAGGGTTGTTCCTTTAGGTAGAATTCATATTCGCATCTTTTAATGTGTTTGTTGATGACAAGAGGAGATTAGCGGGATATTCTTGCGATCAAGGTATTCTAGGGCCTTTGATAAAAGTTGAGATTAAAATATCAATTCTAGTTATTATGTTGAAAACATGTTTGTGAATGAAACGAAATCCATGACCAATACTTTCACATCCTTGATTTTATTTGTTTACCTTTATTGTTTGCTTTTATTTTGATTTTAATTTCATAAAAATCACAAAACTACCGGTGTTATTTATAGGTGTTGATGGGTGAAAACTACTCCTGCAGAATTTGGTAATTTGGGGTGTGGATGAGGAATGAATTTAAACCTTTCAACAAATGCCTTTGCGCGGTGAGTGCTTGTAGATTCGAGAGATCAATGTGCAAGTCCGGCCTAAACCAAGAAATGGCCGTTCCGAGACTTGTTTCGGTCACAAAGTGAAGGAGATGGGGTTGATCTTAGGGAGGGAAGCGAAGAAGGTGTTGAGATTGTGAAGGTGTTGGCTTGCTTATGACTTGTAGAAAGATGAGCGGGCTTGCGGTTGATGCAAGCGGAGCTGCTGGGTGTTTGAATACGTTTTTGTATTAACACTTTGTTTTCTCTCTTGTCTCGAACTTGTGTTGTTCTCTCGTTATTCCTTGTTGAAATAGGGCGGAGAACCTATTTATACAAGTCATTGAGCCTCATTCACGTTTCTCGTGGGAAGTGGAGGTAGTGGAATGATGGAGTAGTGGAGTTGTGTGTCGGTGATACACGACCGGTCTTGCCCACTTCTCTGTTCATCTCTAACCGCCCATGACTTCCTAACACGTTCTTGTGATGGCGCGTTGCCGCCTGTGACGCTGTAAATCGCGGACCAATACCCCGGTATGTATCCCCCGATTTGTGACATGATTGATGTCGGAATGTGGATCGTGGATCCCACGAAAGATAGCATGTAATCTTTGAATTGAATAACTGCGTTATTGAAAGTCGATCTTGTGAAGTATCGTGTGTATTTTATGCAGTGCCGCATTGTGGTGTGGTAAGGCGATGGGTAATGACGCCTTCCCGGCCAATTGACTCGACCGAGGGTTGTATAACCAAGCTGGTGAAGTTGGATGGATGAGATGAGCTTTGAGACACTCATCTGCGGCCGTTAATGAATATTAGGTTTTTTGAAGAGGTGCGCAAGCATCACTCTTGACTTGGTCGAAACCAAGTATGGGAAGGATTTTGGAGAGGGCCAGGCCATACATGCGTGTTGACGGCATGATGGTGTAGGTGCACATGTATTCCGTTCCCTCACGAAAGCGCGATCTGGGCCACTCAATTTGGCCGTGCAAAGAGGAGTGGTCGAGATCGATTTTGCGATAAGAGTTTGATACCGCAAGAAGCGCGCGCCATACTCTTTTAAGGCGCGTTTTCCAAGACGACCTAGCTTGGTCGGTCTTGGCGGTTGGTTTGGCGTGAAGATGGTAGGCTGATGTTCACGCCCATGTCTCTCACCGTCCCATGGCGTGATCTAAGCCACCCGATTCGTCGGTGAAGTTGAGTGGTCGAGATCGATTTGCAATTTGGGGAAGTATATCCATGCATGTTTGAGCGGGCGTTTTGGATTGGCCGGGCGTGATATGCCTTGGCCGACCGCATGAAGAGGTAGATGGGACCACGGTGGTCATCTTTGGTATGGCCAGGACACCCTTAATCCAATCTGTGACCCTCCATTCGTGCTTAGGAGAAGATGGACGCGCGTGATGGCTTGAACCCTAATTTTGGCTTTCAAAGCCGCGCGACCATGCTATTTCGGGCGGACGAATGTGTTGTAACCAACCATGGTTGGTTTTGACCGATTGGTCAAGTGTGTGGCGGTCACATGGTGATTGTGTCGACATGCTCAGGGCCCTTTGAGTGCATCTACACCCTCCATCTATACTGCGAAGATGGATGGTTGAGACAGTTTTGCGGCACATGTAATATGCCGCAAACCCTAATTTAGGGTTTTCCGCCCATAATGCTTGGTATGGACGGTTTCTTGGCAAGCAAAGGCCAATGGTCGACCATGCGGGGTCGGTAGTGTGTATTCCATACCTGCTTGGGGGTGATGGAATTGATACGTGGTCATCCAATCATGCTTGTGGAGTTGGATGGCGCGATCGAATCATATACGGCAAGCTAAGGCCGTGGGTATTCCATACCATGCTTAGGGTGATGGAATTGATGCGTGGTCATCAATCATGCTTGTGGAGTTGGATGGCTGCGATCGAGATCATATCCGGAGACCGATACTGATCAAGTCCAGGATGCTCAATCGGGCTAGTATAACACACCTCAGAGGGGCTCAATCGGGCTAGTATAACACACCGAGAGGGCTCGGGCTAGTATAACACACCGAGAATCGGCACATGCGGGTATTTCGTACATGGTTTCATTATAGTGCTTGGAGGTTCGTGTTACTGTATGAGTAACACTCGGTCTCATGCCACATCGATAATGATTCATTATAGTGCTTGGAGGTTCGTGTTACTCTATAAGAGTAACACTCGGTCATCATGCCACACTTTGATAATGAGTACGGGGAAATACAAAAATTTGAATTAAGTGAGGGAGTATCCAACACTTATAAATGGCTTTATCTTTTACAAGATGTCGGCGCATGATTTTTCTGGTTTTTACAAACTCAACCTTGAGCGAAAATCCACCATCAACATTAAGTCCCTTGCCTAGCACACAATGGTTACACTATTGTGTGGTAGGCATGAGATGGTGACGATTAAAGATAAAACTTATGAGACAATGTTAGATGTTACCCAGGAGAGGCGGAGTCGTCTGTCCCCGAGCATGTCACGTTCAAGAGACGTCCATAAAAGTGTTCCCCTAGCATGATGTCGGTCTTGCAGCCCGATCGACCTTGCTATGGCTTGCTTTGGTCGAGGGGCTATTGCGCTGCTTCGTTCAATCGTGGGGATGTGCCTAATCGATTGTTTATTGCGCTGCTTCGTTCGTGGGGTTCTGCGCCTGCTTGATCGAACGTGGGCTTGTTGTGTATCGCTTCGGTTGAAAGTGGGTCTCACTGTGTACATGCTTCAAGCGTCGGCCATGTGCTTGGGCAAACCATGTGTGCGCCTATTATACCTGGCCTTATGTCGTGATTAACACCGACCTTTGCGACTTGAGCAATACCAATTGCCTTTGACTTGAGCAATACCAGGACTTGAGGCTTGTCACCGTACTTAAAAATTGTGCAGACTTGAAATCAATACAGACTGAAACTTGTACAGGACTTGAAATCAATACGGACTTGAAAACTTGAGTTATACAGAAGCTTGGATCAATGCAGACTTGAATGATGTTTGGGTGGCCATTGTGTGAGTTGTGTCTTGCCGTGTGTGGCGACACTTCTCATATGCTTTCATACAAGTTCTAACTCCTGTCTTTTATTTCATTGCGGTAGAAAGAATCCTGTTGAGATGTCTTACGGAGATAATCTTGGTGCCAAGTCGGGGAAGTGTTGTGCTTCAAAGATATCGAACATCGATGATGAATTGTTCACGCGCCCTTTCAACTATGAAAACATCCGTTCCACAGGATAACCTTCCTCTATCGACTTTAGGGTTTTCATGCTCACCACTGGTCCTCATGAAGGATGGATGAGGCGTGCGTTTAAGCAATGAGTACATCAAAGATAACTTAGAGTGCAGTTATTGATGTAGCTTGAGTGTTGAAACGACTCGAGAGGATGTTAAAGTGGTTTACAGTGCGAACATTGAGGTAGATCCTGGAGAGAGTGTTGAAGCGAGATTAGAAGTGAGCGAGGGGTCCGGAGAGAGCATTGGCGCCTCTTGAATAGACTATTGAAGCGGCTACGCGGGAGGGGAGAGTTGAAGTGGCTTCCTCTCGGTTCGATTTACCCTCACCCGAATTCCATGATTCTTGACAGACCATCTTTCTCGTGTTGAAGAAATCCTTGGTGACGGTGAAGGAACTTCATGCCGAGCCTCGATCCCCAAGCGTGGTTTACATGGTTTGTTCGTAGTGGTTTTTGTCGAGGCTGGTATGGAATATCTCGACATTGTTGCATCATTGCGGGAGTCGTACATGTGGCCTTTGGAGTTGGAGTTGGCGGACACGCGAGGATATTGTATCTCGGTGGTTTTCCCCTTCTTTGTGGAGGCCCTTACGAGGAAGGTGAAGGTTGTATCGCTTTGTTGGTGAGATATATGCCCTTGCGTCATGCTCGTACATCCTTATCTGGTTGTAGCCGCTACATCCATCCATGGAGGAGAACATGCCGTGTGTCATTTGGTTGCATCTACTAACATGTCGATGTTCGGTAGAGGAGAATCGCTTTTGGAGCATTCCATTGGGCGGAGATCGGGTGTCGGTCTCTCCTGCTAATTGCTGCGGCTGACGCCGGTATATTGTCTTCCCCTTCTAATCACGTCTTGCCGAAAGTCGTCCCCTTTTGGTGTGAGTATGGGTTGAAGCTTCCTGGTATGTCTTTGGTCTGGTTTCCTTGAAATCCGTCATTGTGGTGGGATGACGCACAATCTTGCATAGGATAACCTTGGCCGTCTGAGAGTCTTGAGAGAAATCACATTGGAAGATGCTCTGTGTCGACGAGGGCCCTCTCCCGAACTCGAACCCTTGATGTGTGCGGTAACATGTAGGGCCGGTCGTGATCTTTTTACGCCATCATGTCGTCTTACGTAAATGTAACATTATTTACTGGTGTTTTCGATGCGATTAAGACTTACGGGCGTGAAGGAGTCGGTGTACGTCTGAGCTATTTTATTAATTACAGGAAACATCTCGCACGTTGATTCTTTGAGAGGCGCAAGAGTTCACACAAACTTTCCACTAGAGATGCGCTTCCTAATCCTTTGGTCTGGTTCGTAGTAAAATCTGTTGACAGGGAGGATCGTTGTGAGGATCGGTCCCAGTGTAGGAATCTCCATGACAGGACCGTTCATATCGATGTCGCTCATTTGATCGGGTCCACGTAGGTCCGTTGGCTGAAATACCTCTTTACGAGTTGCGGCCATATCCGTTTGAGTCTTAGCAAGAACTTCTGCTTCTCCATCAAGTCTGAAATGGTAATGGATGGTGGTCCTCCTCTCGTCCCTCGGCTCCTCGTCACGATGCGGGAGTGAAAGTTGTTGCTCTGAAGTGACTCTTTTGGAGGCGTTACGCTTGAGGAGTTGTCGGGATTTGCGGCTGCTCGACTCGAGTGACGGGAGGTGTTACACTTCTTGGAACATCTCTGCTATGTGGCACCGGTGGTAGAAGTGACCAGGTGCATAAGGTGTATTGACCACGGTAGCTCCGAAATTATAGGACGGAGCCCCTTACGTATCTTTGTGTTACTCGCCGGGGGAAGAAGAGGTTGAAAAGTTGCCCTAAGGAACTGAAGGTGGAGCAGTTGTACTTCAAAGGATGAAAGTCTCTCTTGCCCGAAGGACGAGTTCTTTCTTTGAAGGACTTTCCTTGAAGGATCGTAGCTACCTACTTGTCCTTTAGATGTTCTTGTTTTTGAGTGATAGTGAGGATTCCTTTGACTCAGGTTTTGAATTAATAGGTAATTGAATTGGTTCATTTTGAGATAGTTTGGTGAATGATTTTTTACGAAAGAGGTTATTTTAAATGAAATTTGCATCTTGGTCATGAATGATTGCACATGTCACATGAAGTTGCAAACGTTGTGTGAAAGGAAAGCATGAATGAAAGCAGACATGGTGTTTGATTCTTGAGCCTCTTTCTCCACGTGTGGGATGCTAAGTCCCCAGTGAATTCTAAACTATCTTTCTTGTAAAATTGTTGAGTAGAACTTACTTGCTTTTGAAGCCTCATTTGTATCAAACCCAGGAGTAGCCTCTCAAGAAAATCCTCGCACTAACTTCTCAAAGCTATCCCTCCGAGCCAAGCTTCTCACGAACAATGCGCTTCAAAGCGTTGCACTCCTTTGGTGGGGTGATGAAGGGACCGGTGGTAATGACGAGTACCTCGGGTCCATTACTTCTTGACCAGTAGGTGGGCGCCGTATCGGGGGTAGCTTTATCTCTCAGATTTCGTACCCACGTCTCCGGTAGCTCCAGAATCTTCTTCATTGGGAAGGGAAATGTAAGTACCTTGTGTCCAGCTTTTCTGCGTTAGCGCGGCGTTGCGATGTCTCCGTGGCTTTGATATGGAACAGGAGATGAAGTTGGAAGACTTGCGAGCGCCATCATGTCTGCGGATTGTCTTCCTAAGTAGAGGGATGTAGAAGGTGTCGTAATGTCACTGCTGAGTGGCCACCTGGATTAGGCGCTCCCATCCTCTGTATCGGGCATTTCTTGATTGATTTCTCCTTCCTCAAGCGTTTCTTGATTGGTTGGAAGGCCAGCGCGGATTGGGACAGTCTTAGGGCTTCGGCAAGAGCTTTGAGGTATAAATCCTCGGCAAGGCTCCATAGGCTGCAGAGTTCCCCTTCTTTATCAGCGAGACATCGTAGCATTCTGGATAAGTCTCCTCTCTGTGGAGTTGCATCGGGTTTCCATTGTTGACCGGACCATGTTGTTCATCTTCCCTGGGTCTCCTGCGATTTGCGCGCCCTTTTGCTTCTCACCCGTAAAGATGTGACTCTAAGGTTAAATTTCTTGCATTGCCCGAGTGGATGCTGTCGATGCTTCTTGTAATTGTCTTGCCATATCATTCAAAAGGCGAAATGTCTCGCTACGCCTTTGGTGATACCGGCTTGATTTGCCAAGACATCCTCCCAGCATTCTAGCTATGCTTCCCATGATATCTGAACCACTGTGGATTAGAGTGAGGATACATCGTGAGATGGAAAAGAAAAATTGAGAATTCGATTTCTTGTGTATAGATCAATCTCCCCTTGTGGTCGCCAATTGTTGATGGGTGAAAACTACTCCTGCGCGAATTTGGTAATTTGGGGTGTGGATGAGGAATGAATTTAAACCTTTCAACAAATGCCTTTGCGCGGTGAGTGCTTGTAGATTCGAGAGATCAATCAGTGCAAGTCCGGCCTAAACCAAGAAATGGCCGTTCAGAGACTTGTTTCGGTCACAAAGTGAAGGAGATGGGGTTGATCTTAGGGAGGAAGCGAAGAAGGTGTTGAGATTGTGAAGGTGTTGGCTTGCTTATGACTTGTAACAGAAGATGAGCAAGCTTACGGTTGATGCAAGCGAGCTCTGGGTGTTTGAATACGGTTTTGTATTAACACTTGGTTTTCGTCTCGTCACTTGAACTTGTGTTTTCTCTGTTATTCCTTGTTTGAAATAGGGCGGAGAACCTATTTATACAAGTCATTGAGCCTCATTCACGTTTCTCGTGGGAAGTGGAGGTAGTGGAATGATGGAGTAGTGGAGTTGTGTGTCGGTGATACACGACCCGGTCTTGCCCACTTCTCTGTTCATCTCTAACCGCCCATGACTTCCTAACACGTTCTTGTGATGGCGCGTTGCTGCTACATTTATGCGTAAACCGCAGACCAATACCCGGTATGTATCCCCGATTTGTGACATGATTGATATGCGGAATGTGGATCGTGGATCCACGAAAGATAGCATGTAATCTTTGAATTGAATAAGCTGCGTTATTGAGAAAGTCGATACTTGTGAAGTATCGTGTGTATTTTATCAGTCGCATTGTGGTGTGGTAAGGCGATGGGTAATGACGCCTTCTGACCAATTGACTCGACGGGGTTGTATAACCAAGCTGGTGAAGTTGGATGGATGAGATGAGCTTTGAGACACTCATCTGCGGCCAGTTAATGAATATTAGGTTTTTGAAGAGGTGCGCAAGCATCACTCTTGACTTAGTGAAACCAAGTATGGGAAGGATTTTGGAGAGGGCCAGGCCATACATGCGTGTAGACGGCATGATGGTGTAGGTGCACTGTATTCCGTTCCCTCACGAAAGCGCGATCTGGGCCACTCAATTTGGCCAAGCAAAGCAAGAGAGTGGTCGAGATCGATTTCTGCGATAAGAGTTTGATACCGCAAGCGCGCGCCATACTCTTTTCGGCGCGTTTTCCAAGACGACCTAGCTTGGTCGGTCTTGGCCCAAGTTGGTTTGGCGTGAAGATGGTAGGCTGATGTTCACGCCCATGTCTCACCGTCCCATGGCGTGATCTAAGCCACCCAATTCGTCGGTGAAGTTGAGTGGTCGAGATCGATTTGCAATTTGGGGAAGTGTATCCACGCATGTTTGAGCGGGCGTTTTGGATTGGCCGGGCGTGATATGCCTTGGCCGACCACATGAAGAGGTAGATGGGCCACGGTGGTCATCTTTGGTATGGCAATAGGGACCTTAATCTAATCTGTGACCCTCCATTCGTCTTAGGAGAAGATGGGCGCGCGTGATGGCTTGAACCCTAATTTTGGCTTTCAAAGCCGCGCGACCATGCTATTTCGGGCGGACGAATGTGTTGTAACCAACCATGGTTGGTTTTGGCCAAATTAGTCAAGTGTGTGGCGGTCACATGGTGATTGTGTCGACATGCTCAGGGCCCTTTGAGTCTGCATCTACACCCTCCATCTATACACTGCGAAGATGGATGGTTGAGGCCGTTTTGCGGCACATGTAATATACGCAAACCCTAATTTAGGGTTTTCCGCCCATAATGCTTGGTATGGACGGTTTCTTGGCAAGCAAAGGCCAATGGTCGACCATGCGGGGTCGGCGTGTGTATTCCATACCTTTAGGGTGATGGAATTGATGCGTAGTCATCAATCATGCTTGTGGAGTTGGATGGCTGCGATCGAATCATATCACAGCAAGCTAAGGCCGTGGGTATTCCATACCATGCTTAGGGTGATGGAATTGATACGTGGTCATCAATCATGCTTGTGGAGTTGGATGGCTGCGATCAGATCATATCCGGGGCGATCGATCAAGTCCGGATGCTCAATCGGGCTAGTATAACACAGAGAGGGCTCAATCGGGCTAGTATAACACACCGAGAGGGCTCGGGCTAGTATAACACAGAGAATCGGCACATGCGGGTATTTCGTACATGGTTTCATTATAGTGCTTGGAGGTTCGTGTTACTCTGTATGAGTAACACTCGGTCTCATGCCACCTTTGATAATGATTCATTATAGTGCTTGGAGGTTCGTGTTACTCTATAAGAGTAACACTCAGTCATCATGCCACAGCGATAATGAGTACGGGAAATACAAATTTGAATTAAGTGAGGAGTATCAACACTTATAAATGGCTTTATCTTTTACAAGATGTCGGCGCATGATTTTTGGTTTTTACAAACTCGACCTTGAGCGAAAATCCACCATCAACAATAGGTAACCGAAACAATTTGACAACCCTAGACCTCTCCCAGGATCGATCATTTCTTGCCCTTGCTATATTTATATTTTGAGTAGTTAGAAGGTGTAATTATATTTTGTGTCGGCCGACAACCGGTCACTTAACCTACACTAAGTCAATTCGGTCTCAATACTATTCTTGTCCCTTATAATGGACATAGGTGGTCTTCGCCTATCCGGGAAGTTTCGGGAGGATGGTTTAGTGTCACTAAGATGATTCTTAATCCTAGTATTCGCGCCCCTCACAAAACAAACTAGCAGCGGATCAATCACTTAGATAATTAAATAACCATGATATGGATATTCTAATCGCAACAGGTATCCCTCCAAGTACTAACATACGATTAAGACACAACTAGTCAAAGGATCGAACAACAATCAATTAAGCATGAGTTGTAGCACAATCAACATTGTGTTATTCTAACTACAACGGATACATGGCATACACGTGAGAGCAAAATCTTTGAAGGCTGATTATATTATCCAAAACATTATAGCACAACAAGAACAATATCAATACATGAATCAAACTTAGCAATAGATTAATGGTTTCATTTAAACCTAACTATAAAATTAGAACATTATGGAGATAATAAAATCAAACATGAACTACGCAGTGCGCAGAAGCTGTCCAAGGCATGAATTTACACATAATTCTCATCCCATATTTATACACAAAGAGCCCCAATTGGGTTTCAATTCAATAATAAATCTCTACCCCCTCACCATAATTGCACGAATTTCTTGTCCCTGTGCTATTTCTTCTGCAACTTGATTTGATTTTTGCTTTTTAGCCATTCAAGATAACCTTAACTTTCTCTCTCAATCATAGCTTCTAGGGTTCTTGTTCTTGACAAGAGAAAAGATAAGACTCAGAGAAAGATAGGGATTAGAGTCTAATTGCATAGGGTGGATGATAGGTTAGGCATTTGAGCTCAGGCGATCGGAAATTGATTGATAGAGATGGATGAGTGTCGTTTGCGAGGGGATGAAGGGATGACAAGCGCGTGAAGGAGTGTTTGGTTTACATTCGATTTAGGAAAAGGATAAAAAGGATGCTCGGGTGTGGGCGGGAGTATCAAACATTGATGCAGAGTTGTGGAGATGCCTTGGATCTTTGAGCATGTATCGAATCTAACGGTTCAAGACATGGTAGCGAGTTTGGGTCTTGGACCTTGGGTTTATATCTCTTGGAAGGTTTTCTTCTAGGCCCATGTCTTCTCAGAGCCAATATCTCAAGGCCACTTCTAGTTTTGAGTCGTGCAAACAATATTCTTCACTCGCGGATGAGGTGCAAAAGACATTTTGGCTGATTTTAGTGGCTTTGTTGTCTTTCTTCCGTGTCACGATTCTCCACTTCTTTTGGCTCCTTAATTTTTCCAAGCTTTATTTAGTACCTAAAAACACAAAATTAATTAGTACAAGTATTTATTCGTGAAAACAATGAAAACACTGAAATTTGGGATAATATATGATTTTAAAAGCGCAAAAGATGAGTTAATTGCCAATAAAAGGTGTAGAAATATGCACTATTTGGCACTCGTAAATTGCCTTAGGTCTCAACAATTCTCTTATGTTCTTTTGAACAAAAGAATGTCATCTTTGTTTATAATGATTCTTGAGTTTCTCAAGACTTCCTCTAAATTTGGCACCAATATTCTCTGGTATCGTACCATGGTTTGTAACCATAAGTGTACGGACACGACCCACCTGGAACATATAAAAAGTAACACTAGGGTTTCTATGAAACACGTTAAAATAGCGTCGAAAGAGTTCACATTTGATTTTATGTGTGAACAACAGGATGGATCTACAAGGAGAAGACAATGTTGAGAAGGGAAAGACTAAAGTTTCACAAAAACCATGTTTTCATAACTCTTTATCATGATGTTGATGTGAAAAAAACTACAGTTCGAGATGTCATCACAAGCGGGTAGGAAATATTCTTCGAGATTTTGAGCCGTACGTGAACAACTTGGGGTTGCAACAAAGGAATCTCAATTTAAAAAAAAAAAAAGCGAAAAGCAGGCGATGAGCTCGTCCATGTTCAATCTCTAGTTCTTGTAGTGTTTAATATTTTTCAAATCATGTTCTCTAAAGTTATGTATTTTGCCTAGGGAAAACTTCTTATGGGAATTTTATTCTTGTGTTTTAAGAAAATAACTAGAGTTTGGAATAGCCATTATTGTGCTTACACATATCTATGTCCAACAATTTTCATCTTCAATGTTTTCTATTTAATTCTAAGTTTATTTGGAAGATGATTTTGCGGTATTAATCTTTATGGTTTTTATATTGCAATTTGTTATGGGATATGTATGTTTGCCTCATGAACTATGATTGTCCCATACGTGGTCAAAAGTTAAGTCTTTCATATGTTGATATGCAAGTATTGATAAAATATTGAATGGACTTTTTGACAAACAAAGGATTAAGCCTTGTATGTCATTGTGCAAATATTGATGGAAGAAAGGATAAGCTTTGTTTACAACTATTAAGTCTATTGTATGTCATTGTGCAAATAGTGAGGAAAGATAGAATGAATCTTTGTTTTTCTGCGGTATTGATCTTCCACGATCCATATTTTTTATGTATAAAGCGTGTGGATCCGTAAGTTTCTCTTATGTTGGCATTTAGATTAAATTAATCATGGGTTCTCTTGTGGTTAATTTAATTGAGTTTTGAATGCAAATACATGTTTCATGTGATTTGCTATATCAAAAGAAATCCTCCTTTTCTTGTGAAAGTAAGGTCAGCTCTTGTTGTTCTTTGAGAATGACATTTTAAAAGGGAGAGTTCTTAGTGAACTTGTGCTTAATTGCCAAATCTTTGTGGGGAGTGCGGGCGTGGAATATTATAGGGGTTATCTTGTATCTTTATAAACTCCTTGATCAATGCATTTAGTTTCGGCTATATGATTGCATCTAAAAGTTGATATGTGCTTTCTTTTAGTCATGAAGTGTCTACATGGAAATTTCATTAGGATCCGCTAGTTTCGTACCTTTGCCAATTTATTGACAAAAAGGGAGAAATTAATGTGTAGTTCACACTACAAATACATATGGTTTTCGGATCATTATGTAAGGGGAGTGGTTTCCATGTGAGATGGAGTATTGACTAAGGGGAGTGATACATATCACCATAGTATTGTTGTCGAAGTTGTGATACAATTGAACTTTGATGTTGTGTAATAATACTATGACACCGTGTAATAATACTATGACACCGTGTAACAATGATTGAGAGCTTTTGTTTTCTCATTGTTATGGCTACGGATTTTCAACAACGATGATGCTAAACTTACAACCTTTGGAATCATTGGAGTACTTAGAAGTGACGAAGATTTCGAGTAATGTTGAAGAACCAAGGAGATCATGCATGTGGAAGAGAAGTCTGCAAAGTTTATTTATTTTGTATTCCATATATATTGATAGTTTTATCACTAAAATTGACAAAGGGGAGATTGTTGAGCAACCTTTGCTCGGTCGAACTCGCAAGCTTAGATATCTCAAGCTTGTTTGTCAAGTTTAGTTGCCAAAACTATAAGTCTTGATTTCTAGTATACTTATAGCTAAGTCTCGGACTAGGATAGAAAGTGTAGTTGAGCTCTAGACTCCACGACGATCATCATACAAAGACGAAGAACTACTCAAGGAACTCGGTGGAACTTCATCGACTAAAAGGTATGTGGAGACTTGAACTTATCTATCACTCAAAAGTCTATCTATTCTATCTCCTATCTTGAGACAAAATTTGTATTGTTATATAGACTTCGATTATACACATTTGCTATTTCGAGCCGAGTTTATCTCGCTTATCTATTTCTCGAAATATGTGTTGGTAAGCTTTTGCTTTGGTCAAGTTCATCTTTACCAGTGACGAAAGTCATGTTGATTATTTCAATATCTTGAAAATTACTTTGATGAAGAATAGTGTATGAGTAACCTCTATTTAACATCCTCTAAGAATGTTTCAATGATTGAAATGAGAGTTTAGAATATATAACCTTTAATGGATATAAACATTGTATGTGAACTCATATGTGTGTAAGTCCAAAATCCTTGAGCCAAAGTATGCGTACTTTGTCGCTCAGATAACCGGAACTAAAGTCCGCGTACCTTACGTGTACTGTATGAGAAGTTCACGTCCGGTGAATTTATATTTCGGAGTTTGTCAGGCCAAAAACAAACTTAATCAGGGTACTTAAAGGCGTATCAAATGCAGGTATACATACTTGAGTGGAGTTATTTTCTAAAAGCGGTTTATTCATGAACTTCAACTTATATAAACTAAGGAATGCATGTTTACCGAGCCGTGGCTATAAGTTCATGAATTGATTAGTGAATCAAAATCGTTTTGCTTCGATTGTATCTTGTATACTTCTATGAAGATCTAAACAAATGAAAAACTCTCTAACCTAGTTTTTGAGTCATTTGAACTAGTTATGGTGAAAGATGAATATGGTTGATATAGAAAGTGCTCATATGGCTAACCATTTGGTTAAGTCTTACATTGAACCAACTAGGTGTACGCGTTTAGGTACGGTTATGCAAACCTAAATGAATGTGCATTTCATTTGTGTATAACAAGCTAAGTTCGATCTAACGGTTGAAAAGATATTGGTTTGAATCTGTCGGGTTTTCATCTAGCTTTGAAGATATTGAATGCTTTGTTACCAAGGTAACTTCGATTACAAAGCCGATTTGGAAGACTAAAAGAGAGAACTCTATGGCCCGGAAACCTAATCCCCACCTCTGTGATACTAGTTGCATAAGCTAGAGTCGATTCTCCTTTAACCTTAGGTTTCTCCGAGACCAGCAGGTTAACGACAGAAGACTTCATTGGGATTGTGAAGCGGGGACCCAACTATTTTCTCTTGTAGTTGCGTGATGCGATCTTCTTTGTTTCTATCGTATTTGAGTACACTCGTAAGATTTGCTTAAGATTAATTTCTCAGATAGAGCAAGATAAAAAAGTAATCACAAACACCTTCGTCTCATCGTTTGTGATTCTGATATCTTGTTTCGCTAATCGATTAAGATTATTGTGAGGTGATTGATAATTTTAGGTACATTCTTGAGAATATAAGTGGGTTATCAAGTGGTTTATGTTCACCTTGATTTATCAAAAAAGCGGAACAAAAACTCATAGGTATTTACGTGGAGGCAGTTGTCTATTTGTAGACTTTGCATGTAAATCTGAATTTGTTTATTAAAGTCTTGACTTTGTACATCGTAGCGACTCTTAGTTGTGGGTGAAATCGATTAAAGGAATCCAAGTGCATGTATCTGTGGGATCGAAGCGTAAGGAGCGCAAGCGTACCTTGGATTAGTGTGTGAGATTGATTGGGGTTCAACTTCAGGTCTAGATCGAAGTTAGTTTGTAGTAGGCTAGTTTGTGGCGGCCAATACTGTGTGTGTTCAATCGGACTAGGTCTAGGTTTTCTGCATTTGCGGTTTTCCTCGTTAACAAAACTTTCGGTGTCGTATTTATTTCTTTTCCGCATTATATTTTGTTATATAGCGTTGAAATATCTCGAGGTTGTCGTTGAATCCTGTCGGTGGGAAATCCGACCTTTGGTTGTTGATTGGAATTGATTGATACTTGAACATTGGTATTTGGTACCGTTCAAGTTAATTTCTCTTATATTCAATTAGACTCGCAGAATTTCTATTTGCTTGAGTAAATATTGAATCGAGAAAGTGAGATATAACTCCTTGATATACTTTTTATTAAGATTGAGTCACAGAATGTCTAGTTGATTTTCTTAAAAGATATTGGAGTTAGTCATACAAATTGCTTAGCGAGTATTGGGTGAGGTTGTTGTACCCCACTTTTAGGAGATTAACATAGAAGAATATACACTCTGGTAAGGATGAACCATGCTTAGGACCGGTATTGCAATGACTTGTTAATGAGCGATTTAGCCAGAAACTAGCCAATTGAACAATAAGCTTAACCATTTTTCATATAACACTTTAAGACTTATGTGAGTCACTATTGTGATCAAGCTTGTCTGAATAGTGTTTTTTTAAATTTATTCAGAATTCGATTATCTGGTGAAATAATTGCGTGCATCAGAAAATATTAAAGCGGTAATGCGTTATTTGTGCACATTTGATGAGTATTTGTCATGAATGCGTGCGTGTAATGGGTATGTGTGCCCTTAAGGCCAAAAACGGGTTCGGGGAACTTTCACATATCTTTTATAGTTTGCATATTGGGTATGCGTACCTAATCGGTTTTGAAACCAACGGATCTTTTACGGTTTGCATACTGGAGGTATGCGTACATTCTGATTTCACAGTCGATAGATTTTTATGGTATGAATCTACAGGGTATGTGGACCACAAATTCGCAGTAGAACTATAGCTACGGTATGTGCAGGTACATGCTCTTTGCTGACTCTGGACTTATCACCGTTCTCTAATATGTGAGCTAGTATGCATGCATCCTGTATCGGATTTCTGATGATTTATATTTACATCTAATAATCTATTTGAAACATTCTGAATAACATCAATAGAAACATATCAACTTGTTCGAGGCCATTTTTAATGATTAAATCTTGAATCAAGTAGTTCATAAACAATAAGTTGTTAGCAAATTCGTCAAGTATGAACAAATGTTCTTAAGCTTAGCATATTTCCCGAATGATTAACAAGATAAACTTGACTCAAAATTTTGTTATGCATATCTTTGTCTATTTAGTCATGCGACAATATATCATAAATAGAAAGGTGAAAACTTGAGATATAGAGTGGTTGGTCATCACTTACCTTTTTGTTGAAGAAGTTCTCTAGATCTCCTATTGATCTTCGCCTTCAAATGGTAAAGACATTGATATATCGTTATCAACTACACACTTATCCTAATCGATACATGACTAAATGTAGACTAGATTTCAAGATATGGTTTTGACAACTAAATGGTGACAACAACCTTGAGATAGCAAATTGTGAGTTCAACCAACCAATGCTCCTACCGGGATATAACTATTTGGTCAATTGCGTATTTTAGTTTGCGAACTCAACATGGAAGGTTCAGAAACTTGGAATGAGTTTCGGGTTAAAACATTGGATCTCGGTTGGGTTGTAGGTTTCGAATTCAAATAATTTCGAAGCTAGCATGCACATCCTATTGTTGGTTTTATTAATATAAGACGTATATGAATTACTAATTACAATGGCAAATAGACATCAGATTTCTTAAACATCTTTGTACCAACATCCAAATCTGATGGGTCCAAGTTTAAACACTACTTGGTAACTGCTGATTTTAATGGAAAATCAGATATATCAATCGTTAAAAATATTCTACCATAACCATATTCACTTAATCAAGATATAAATCCACCACTTAGTAACTATATATAAGTTGCTTAGTGTTAGAGCATGTCTTCGGTTGAACTCACCAAGTGTTGGTATGTCAAGTTTTGTTTGTCATATTTTAGTATCAAAACTTTCATCTAGAGTCGCTTGATTAAATACTAGAGTCAACCTTCGTTTAGGTTAGACTAGAAAGTCTAGGAATGTTGAGACATACAAGTATTACTTCGAAGACTGAAGAATGAAGAAGTAAGGAAAGCACAGCGGCGACATCATCCTTCCACCGGAGGTTAGTAATATTGACTTGAAATTGTTTCATTCTAACATATCTTTTCAAGTCGTGCTATATTGAAAACATAATCTTGTGTTGTATATATTGGATATAATACTCTAGTGATGAACATGATCACTTAAAATGTGATCATAGTATTAAGGAATTAGACTATGAAGTTGTTTGAGGTGGCATTTCTGTTTGATTTTTAATTTTCGGGTGTGTGGGTGAAAGCAATTCAAACCCTAAAAGTATGCTGAAGGGAGTACTTTAGTATTCGAAGATCAATCTGTACAAATCCGGCCTAAACCAATAAATGGCGTTCCAGGACTTGCTCGGTCACAAAGTAAAGGAGAAGGGTTGATTTTGAGGAGGGAAGCAAAGAAAGTGTTGAGACGAGAATAGTTGATTACGGAAGAGCAGTTGTTTTACAACTTGTATCAAAAAGTGAAGCTCACAAGATGGAAGCTAGCAAATGTTTTTTTAGTGTTTATGCTCTGACTGAACTGTCGTTCGGTGGAAATAGGTAATGCCCTATTTATACAAGTTGAAGTGAAAGCGTACTATGGTCTCATTAAGAAATGGAAACGGTGAGTAAATGGGAGGAGGTGGTAACCAGTAACGCCCGGAATTGATGTTCCATAAAAGAAAGCGTTTCACCATTACTCTGTATTTACTAACACACTCGTCGCTTTTGACACTTTCTATACTTGAGTAGTGTGTTGCGCACTTCTAGAACCGCCAAACCAATACCCAATAGGCATCCCCGGTTGTGACATGCGTTGATGAAAGTATTTTAGGTGGAAAACATGTATACGTTGTTGTTTGTCCCAGTTGAGCTTGGTGACTCTACCTTTCGGTGGTGACCTTCGGCGGTCGAGATTTTGCATCTTAAGAGGAAAGATAGCCGTTGATTATTGCAACCCCTTCATTTGGTGGCCATTGGCATGAAAGCATGATCGATATGGCTTAGTTTAGGCGGCGACTAAACAGGGCAAAGGTTTCCATGCGTTGGTTGTAACCTTGGATGGCTAAGATCTCAGACCTTAGATACAAAAGTAGCGAATTGATTGTTGCGGCCTTCGTTTTTGTAGCGCACTTAGGAAGGGCCGGTATGGTGGCGCGGCAAGGTGGTTGGCATGCATTGGCACATGTGGTATGGTATGCCTTGGGCTGTTTGGCATGGCCAAAACTATGGTTTTGGGCCAAAGGTTACCATGCGTTGTTTGGCGACCTTCAACGGCTAGGATTTGCATCTAGGATGGAAGGGTGGTAAGTTGATCGTCGACGCCCAACCGTTTTGGTAGCCGCAATAGGGAAGGCGTCATGGCATGCCTTTGGCGCGCGGTTTGGCGGGCTAAACTAGGGTTTTGGGCCAAAGGTTATCATGCGTTGTTTGGCTACCTTGACGGCTAGGATTTGCATCTAGATGGAAGGGTGGCCGTTGATCGTCAGCACACCTTCGTTTTTGGTAGCCGCATGGGGAAGGCTAGGCATGGTGTGGCGCGGCAAGGTGGTTGGCATGCCATTGGCACATGAGGTATGGTATGCCTTGGCGTGGCCAAACTAGGTTTTGGGCCAAAGGTTACCATGCGTTGTTTGGCGACCTTGGGCGGCCAGATTTGCATCTAGGATGGAAGGGTGGTCGTTGATAGTCACACGCCTTCGTTTTGGTAGCCACATGAGGAAGACCAGAGGCATGGTGGGGCCAAGGCAAATGGTGCGCATGGCTTGGCATAGTGGGGCCAAGGGTTTGGCGCTGGACGACTTGGCATGGTGGGGCCAAGGCAATGTGTGGTTGGTTTGGCATGGTGGGGCCAAGGGTTTGGCATGGACGACTTTGGCATGGCTGGGGACAAGGCAGGTGCGGTTGGTTTGGCATGGTGTGGCTAAGGGTTTGGCACGAGACGGCTTGGCATGGTGGGGCCAAGGCAATGCGGTTGGCATGGTGGGCCAAGGGTTTGGCATGACATTGGCGCATGGTGCGGCTAGCATGGTTGGGTCCAAGGGTTTGGCACGGACGGCTTGGCATGGTGGGGTCAAGGCAAGGAATGCAGTTGGCTTGGTGGGGCCAAGGGTTTGGCATGCCATCGGCGCATGGTGCGGCTAACATGGTTGTCATGCCTTGGCGCGGTAGGCGAGGCGGCATGGTTGTCATGCTTTGGCACATGGTGCGGCTAGCATGGTTGGCATGCCTTGGCGCGGAGATGTGGGCGGCATGGTTTTGCCATTGGCACGGTGGTGCTACTGGCATGGTTGGCATGCCTGGGCGCGGTAGCACGATAATTAGGGTTTGGCATAGATGATGTCGGTCAATGTTGGGGTTACAGTGTAGAATATGACCCATGTAAAAAAGGGTACCCTTAAGATAATTCTTCGCGTAGGCATCTTTGATCGATTCAATAAATGTGCTAATGGTCATGGTGACGTCATGTTAGTTATGCGGTTTTACGATTTTGTTGATGGTGGATTTTCATTTAAGGTTAAAATTGTAAAAACCGAGAAAAATCATGTCTTTGACATCTTGTAAAAGATAAAGCCATTAATAAGTGTTGGATACTCCCTCACTTAATTCACCTAGAATGGAGCATGTGGCAACAATCGTTAAATGAATACATGAAATTCATCCAGGTTGAGCATGTAGCAACAATCCCATATACCTGTGAATTTCTAGCATTATTAATTAATGCTACAATCAACCTTGTATTTCTGTACTCATTATCGATGCAAGCATGATTTAAGTTGAGTGTTACCTCTTACGAGCAACACGAACCTCAAGAATTATAATGAAACCATATACGAAATACCATTATAGGTGACTCTCGTGTATGTTATACTGGCCGATTAGGCCTCTCGGTGTGTTATACTAGCGATTGAGCATCCAGGACTAACATATCGGTCAGGATATGATCACGATCATCCAACTCCACAAGCATGATTGGATGATCCGAGATCAATCTCCATCACCCCAAGGTATGGAATATCCATAGAACCAACGCGGATCCCGCATGGCTCAACTCCCAAAGATTGGGCAGCTTGCCAAAAAGTCCAAACCATAGCAAGATGGCGGAAAACCCTAAATTAGGGTTTGCGGCATATTACATGTGTCGCAAAACGGTCTCAACCATCCATCTTGGCAGGTATAGATGGAGGGTGTAGATGGGAGATTCAAAGGGTACGCACATGTTAACACAATCACCGTGGGCTCGCCTACATACTCCGACCACATCGATCAGACCAACCATGGTTGGTCATCCAGGTCGTACCGAATCAAGAGATTGGACAAGATCGGGCCTTTTGAAACCCAAAATTAGGTTTGAGCATCATGAGCGTCCATCTTCTCGGCTTACCGAATGGAGGGTCCATGATTGGAATTAAGGTGTCCTGGTCATGGATGACCACCGTGGGACCCATCTATCCCCTCACCCGATCGGCCAAGGCATATCATGCCTAGTTGTTCCCAAGACGCGCGCCCAAACTAGCGTGGTCACACCTCCCAAAAGCGCAACCGATCTCAACCGCTCAACTTCGTCTGACGATTTGGATGGATCGGATCACGTTTTCATGGATATTGAGGTATAGGCGTGAACACCCAGCCTACCACCTTCACACTGGCCGATCGACCAAGACCGACCAAGAATGGTCATCTTGAACGTGCGCCCGAAGTAGGCTGAGCGGCTTTAAGTGTAATCGGGTTTTTCTGTCACAATTGATCTCAGCCACTCAACTTCACCAGGACCGGGTGGTGGGCAGATCATACTTTTCTTCTCGAGGTAATGGGTATAGGCGCCTCGCACCATCATCTTGTCTACACGCATGTACCTGGTCGGCTTTGGCAAATTCATATCCCAAGCTTGGATTCACCGGGTGAAGAGGATGCTTGCGCATTTCTCGCGAGATGAGTGTCTCAAAGATCATCTCATCAAATCCCTTCACCCAAGCTTAGTTATACAACCCTGGTCAGGGAGTTAATTGGTGTTGAGGCGTCATGGTGATCACCACCTGGCCACTCTACCCACACCATGACGCAAGACTACACTGATAAAAAATGATACTTCACATGATACTTCACTAACGCAATATTCAATTTATACATGCTACCTTTTGTGGATCCACGATCCATATCTCCAGACATCAATCATGTCACAACCGGGGATACATACCGGGTATTGGTGCGGAGGTTTACGTGCAACACGCCATCACAAGAACGTGTTAGGAAGTTATGGGCTACAATGATGACAGGAGAAGTGGGCCAAGAATGATCGTGTAGCACACAACTCCACAACTCCATTACTCCACTTACTCCACTTCCCAGCAGAGACGTGAATAAGGCTCGATGACTTGTATAAATAGGTTCTCCTCCCTATTTCCACCAACAGAGCAAGTCCCATAAAAAAATGTAAACCAAGTGTTAATACAAAAACAATTTAACCGATAGATTGCATCCACCTTAAGCCAGTTGACTCTTTCTGTTACAAGTCATAAGCAAGCCAATACCTTCACAATCTCAACACCTTCTTCACTTCCTCCCTAAGATCAACCCCCATCTCCTTCACTTTGTGACCAAGAACAAGTATGGAAAGGCCATTTCTTGGTTTTAGGCTGACTTTGCATGTATTGATTTAGAACTCCATGGCTTTTCATCACAGTCATGCATTTGTTTAGGTTTAGATTCATTCCTCATCCACACCCCAAATTACCAAATTCGGCGAGAATGAATTTATCACCCATAAACAATTGGCGACCACGGTGGGAGGTTAATCTCTCGGTTGTAAAGTCAATTTCTTCAATACCATTCATTCAATTCTAGAGATGGTTGGTTTAGGACCACCTCGACGGTATCAAATCCCACTGGATTCCTCCAACGGAGATACCCTCCTCCTAGCAGCGATCTCGGCATAATCGTGGAGATTCCCAACATTGCTTAACTAGCACGGGTACAAGAGATTCACACGAAAGAACATGGAGATAATCAAAGAAGCGATAAATGACATACTCCGATCTCCTCATCAAGATGACTTCAGAGATGAGCATAGGAGACCTTTTAAAGGGGACTGGTTCCCCTCGGATCAACACAGTTTTACTCAACTGCAGGTAGGTGGATCAGAAGCGGCACTTTAGTGTGAAAGCTTGTGTGAACTCTGCACCCCTCTCGAAGAATCAAATCGGCGCGACGTTTCTTTGCAGATTAATAAAATAGCTCCGGACGTACACCCCGATTCCTTCTCCCTAAGTCTTAATCGCATCGGGGAAACGTACGCCGTGAAATAATGTTACATTCACGAGAGGACGACATGATGGCGGAGGAAGGTCTAGCAAGGACCTACATGTTACCGCTCACATCAAGGGTTCGTAGTTCGGGGAGGGCCCTCGTTGACACATGAGCATCTTCAATGTGATTACTTCTCAAGACTCTCAAGACAGCCAAGGTTAGCCATGCAAGATTGCACGACATCCCACCACGATGACGGACTTCGGAAGGAAATCGGATTAAAGACATACTGCATGTTAATCAATTGCTCCGGTAGGGGACCCGTTCATCAAGAGCAAAGTTTGAAGTCATAGAAAAGGAGCTGGGACTACCATATGATATCAGGGATACCATGGCTTCACGACAACAAGGTCATTCCTTAAACATGTCACCGAGTGTCAAGACCATGCTAGATGAAAAAGTCATAGTATTCCCGCATCATTGTCTCCGTACGCACCAATATGAGTGGAGTTTATCCAGAAACAAAAGATACCCGCGCAGGAAGATCGGACAAAGTCCTGCAGGCACCCCACTACCACGTGGGCTTCAATCGAAGAAGACTGACTTACATCGAGGGCCAAGCACCACGTACGCCTTCTCGGCCAGGCGTCCATCTTTATCGGTGAGGCTTCAACCCGATTCTCACAAAAAGGGAACGTGACTTCGAGGCGGCAACGTGACCGAAGGGGAAGACAATATAAGGCGCATTGCTAGCAATAGTGCGGAGGCTGGCACCCGCCTCTAGCCCAATTGGAATGCTGCAGAACGACGCCTAAATACAAGAGAGTGTATTAGATGCCCCACAACAACTACAAGATGGAACCGATTCCACAACCGACTTGAGCTCGAGATCGTAACACCTGGGATGAAGAATCTCCTTGGCGGTCTCCTATGGGTTCGATCTTGTCCCACGAACCAACGTGCGAGTCTTGTTCAACTACTCAAGGAGTACCAAGATGTGTTCGCTGGACATACGAGAAAATGCTCCGGTCTAGATGAAAAATTGGTCACTCATCACCTCATGTCATGGATCCAAGCCAATCAAGCAATCTCCGAGGCAATTCGGACATGAAGTGGAAGAACAAATCAAGAACGAAATTCATAAGTTACTAGCTCTTTGGCTTCATCGGACCTATTCATCATCCGACCACAGTTGCAATGTGGTCCCGGAAAGAAGAAAACTACTGATTCTTGGTGCTGCGTGGATTTGAGAGACCTAAACAAGTGCCGCCCAAGGGCGGCTTTTTCCGCCTCTAACATCGACATGTTAGTAGACGCCACAGCGGACACTTTTGCATGTTTTCCTTTCTCATGGATGGTTACAGTGTTTGCAATCGGATAAGGATGTATGAGCACGATGCATGTAAAACTGAATTTCAAGAACCTCTTGGCAATTTTTACTCTACCGTTATGCCATTCGGTTTAAAGAACGCCGGCGCAGCGTATCAATGTGCTATGTGGAAATCTTCCATGACATGATGCATAAACAATTAGAAGACCACGTAGATGATATTGTGGGTCAAGTCAAAGGCTCGAGCGAGATCACACCAACGCCTTATGAGAGGTGTCGAGAATACAAGTTGAAGATGAATCCTTTGAAATGCGCTTTAGAGGTGTCTCTTGAGCAAATTTCTAGGATTCTGGCAATCAGCGAAAGGGATTAAGGTAGACCCGCTCCAAGACTCAAGCTATCCTCTACAATGCCGCTCCACGAACTGTGAAGGAACCTGTAGTTTCATGGGCAAGATAAACTACATCCGACGTTTTATACAGGGTCTAGCCCAACTTGTAGCCTCCATTCATTCCTTGCTAAAGAAAGTAGCTAGCTTCATTTTGGACCACAACCCACAGAGGCTTTTCGAAAGATTCAACGCATCTTGTCATCTCCGACCATTATGAAGTCTCCTGCACAAGGAAAGCCGCTACATCTCTACACCGCCTTCGGTGACACGCGGCAGGAGCTCTACTCGCTCGGGAAGACGACGAGGGAATCGAACATCCCATATACTACTTCGAACATTGAGAATCTTGAACTCAGATACCCCAGAGCGGAAAAAAGCATGTTTACTTTTGATCCATTCCTGTTCAAAAGTTCGTGCATTACCTACTTATCTAATAGGTGATACTGGAAGTGTCTAAATCTGATCGCAAAGTTTTTTTACTTTCAAAGCTTCTGGCCCGGCGGAAGGGACAGCAAGTGGCCTCTCAAATGTCGGAGCCGGGACATAACGTAAAGCGCTCACCTAGGGCTATCAGGGTCAGCGGTTGCAGACTTGCGCGACATTTCTGGAGAAGGCACTACGGGAGGCTACACGAAGATCTCCCTCGGGAGAATTTCCAGACGTCTACATTTTGGAAGAAAAAGTGCTGGCTTTTGTATTTTGATGGCTCTACTACCTAGCGGTAATACTAGAGGAGCGGGCGTGTATTAGTATCTCCAATCAAAGTATTCCCTACACCTCAAGCCGGACTTCAATGTACCCAACAACTCAAAGCAGAGTATGAAGCTTCTCATAGGCCGTCAATAGCGAAGCAAGTGGAGTCACGCGCCCGGAGACAGAGGTGACTCCAAGTTACCTGAATCGTATGAATGGGGTATACACACTAAAGCGAAGTAACGCTAGCTCCATACCGATCGTAAGCACGGAGGTTACCGAATTATTTTGGCCGATGCAACCATAACCCATGCCGGCCGGCAAAGAACAAACAAACATGCCGATCAAGCCTAGCAACACCGGCTTCCAAATCGTTCAAGGTTTGGAAGAAACCTCGACAAGAAGAGGAGAACCATAGAATCGATATGGTTATCACAATACAAAGACACCAAGACCGATGATTGGCGAACTCCGATCATTCGCAGCTCAACATCTCACTCTCCCAAGGAAAGGTCAGCCTTAAAACCCCTGCAAAACTTCTTCATGCTTCATGGTATGTCAGACTATCTGAACCCTGATGGTTCCTCGTCAAGATGTCTTGGGGATAACGAAGCACAACTACAAATTGAATCATGTTCACAACGAAATTTGTGGACAATCACCGTGGTAACGCTTTACCGACGACTCCAACGTCCTGGCTACATCGCCGTGGACGGAGGCTCAATCCAGACTACTTTGTAAGCACCGCTCAAATTGCCAAGCACCGCCACATCAATTGGAAATTTTTAACGTGAATCACACTAGGGACCGGAGAGAGCCATACATTAGTTATCTCCGTGACTTGAACGACTCTCGCCAATCAAAAGGATGCTATCAAGATAAAACAGAGGCTAAGCTGCTCGTATCGCATGCAAGGGATCCCAGATCGCAAGAGCTTCGGAGGTGATCTACTACGATGCCTCGGCTAGGGAGGAAGTCCCAACTATGTCAAGGAGATACACGAAGGAGAACATCAAGGGAAGAGGAAACTGTTTCTCCGGATACACGATAAATACTATCGGTCGACCATGGAGGATGACGCAGCTCGTCTGCTCAAAGTCACAAATTCCAAATTCATGGGAACCTTGTTCATGCGCCTTCCACCCTCTACACTCGATAAGCAGCCCATGGCCATTTTACACACTGGGACTGACATCATCGGGAAAATCAACCCTCCGTCATCAAAACAACTCGAGTACATCATAACCGCGACAGTAGTACTTCACCAAATGGGTAGAGCCATTCCCTCGCGAGGGACTACAGGAGCAAGGATTGCAGCCTTTCATTAAAGAACATATCATTTGTCGCTTTGGTGTGCCTAAGCATATCATCACCGATAATGGCACTCCCTTCGCCAATAAACAGTACGAGAGCTACTTGAAGAGTATGGAATTAAACAGTGTCTTCTCCACCGTCTACTACCCTCAAGGGAACTGGACAAGCCGAAAGTACCAACAAGACATTGATCCGGATCATCACCGAACAAAGACACGATAACCCTAGAGGATGGCATGAATCAGCTACCAATGGTGCTATGGGCATACCTGACATCACCTGAAGTTCCATTGGAGTTTCCCATACTCACTTGTTTACGGAGGTGATGCAATTCCCAGCACAGAGATTAAAATCCCATCACCCAGATTTCACCAAGCAACCGGATTCATCGGAACGAAGCCGAAACCTATAACTCTAGAGTAAGTGAGTTAGACACTCGGATTTCGTAAGAAGCAAAGTGTAAGAACGCACCTGTGTGTACAAGAATAGAATTTCCGTGGCATACAACAAAACCGTGAAATCACGTGTTTTCAAAGTGGGAGATTTGGTTTTGAAAACGGCCAAACACATCCAACAAGACATGTCCGCACCAAAGTTCTCACCGAAATGGGAAGGTCCTTACTACGCTACCAAGGCTTACACATCATGCTACTACAAGATCATTAAGGTGGACTGAGACAAATTGGAAGCAGATATCAATGGAAAATGGCTCAAGGCATATCATGCCCCGACTCACTATCTCGCTTCTCATCAACAATACATGCATTTATTTTCATTACATGTTTGAATCACCAATTATATTCGTGAGATACATCAATGAAAAACCCGCTTTCACCAATCAAAACCAATACAATTTATTCCACAAAGACGTTCAAAACTTTTGGCATAAATGAATGCAATTGAACGCTGACTTAGTAGGAGGCCATCTAGAAGATTATAGTTCCTCGAGAAGCATCATCTCCAGCCTAGCTTGATATCTTTCTCTGCTTTTCTTCAAGTCCTCAGTATAGCCCGCTCTACCTCCTTTGATTCTCGCGGCCGCAGCCTTCTCCTCTTCCAAGATAGCTTGCGAGTAGGAACAACATTCACGAGGATACCCGCTCGATCGACCTTGATAATATCAAGACGCTCACCGCAACCATCCCACGTTGAACTCCATGGATTCGCAGTAGATACCATATTCTCCCACTCTTCGAGGCTTGATTCACAGACCGTTATGGATAGAATATTCTCCATCTCAAGAATCATGGGAAGAAGGCATGCATCATGCGGTGACTAAAGCAGATTGAACAATGCTTCACCACATCCCCGGTTGTGATATGTCCGTATTTCCTCCATAACTTTGTGTACAAAGGCACAAACTCCTTCCGCACTAAGAATCCACCGACATCTCTTAGGCCGGGAGGATAAACATTTCATACGAACATCGAAGGAAAGACCCGCATCGGGGTATTCATAAGAGGAGATACCGCAGACCATCATCTTCGAGGTTCACGATGGGTAGGTGTGTTTGATTTTGAAGGAAGAGGACCGTTTAAGTCGTCATCATCGAGTAACCGGTCACACATGTTCCGGAGGATATCTCTCGCAAGGATGAGAGGATTATTCACCTCGATCATTATGAAGTTAACAAGCAATTAT
>JAJJWW010019465.1:0-50234 GCA_023531295.1 Papaver armeniacum
AGAAAAATAATAGAATTTATCTTTGCCAAAGCGTGATTTTAGTGTTTTTAAGGACTCCTCTAGAGACCTATAACGTTGAAATCATCAACTAATTAATCCGGATTTTTTGGTTATGTACCAAATTTCTAAAAACACATAAAGGATTGTTAAACCTTATGTAAGAAAATAAGGTGGCTGCCTGAATAAAATTTAAATCCTCAAAAGATTACAAATTCAATATGTTCTTCGACCAAATTTCTTGTATCAATGCAATATGAGTCCTTCAAAGACTACCACGCCAAGTGCATTGTATAAAGAGAACAATTAATAAATCAATCCTAGGGTCTGACAATAAATAAGACCCTAAAACGAATACATTTCTTGTATAACGACGCAATATGACTACACCAACCTGTAATTAATAGGCTTGGAATTTTTAAGGTGATAAGTTTTGGATCCAAAATTTAAATCGAGAAATTAATCCAACATAATTTGGATTATATGTCAACCAATCACATATGTCGATATTCCTCTGCATAGGGGTTCAAAACCACCATCATTTATTTCAGTAGCTACTTTGAATGAATATTCGACAATACATTAATTAATTACGATCCCACATAATTCTCAAGTGTATGCATATCTTAAAAAAAAAATCATGAATTGTTGGTACCAGGCAACTGGCATTACAATCTCTTCCTATTCAATTGAGGAGATAATAACTTCAAGAATGCGAATCGTGTTTTTGGTACACTCAATTGGAGCACTACCGCCGTGAGCCTATTATAGAACGCTACTTATTTTACTAGATGTGACTGGATTTTCCTCATAAAAGAGGTAAACGCTTATGCAAAAGCAAATATGATATTTCACGCCTAGTCAATGACAACCTTTTTCAATTTGATCATGATGGGAGAGAAAACTGATATAACATCCAAGTTAATTAACACCAACTTTTGTTGATAGTGTATAGTCTCCCCCTGATTATGGCGGAAATATTTTCATCTTATAAAAACGAAAACAAGTTTCGTAAAGTATTATCCGATTAATTCGAGGACATATACTTATAAGAATTTCTGGATGTTAACAATACCATGTGGGATAGTAGATACTGATTCCAAGAGCCATAAAAAAATTATCCCGAAATTGTAATCTACTTGAGATACAAATTGAACATCAACCATGTATTTTATTAGTTACAGCCAAAATATACAAATAAAACTCCAAAATAATTTCATGACCTCAAGGATCAACGAGATAATGAACTGGAATGAAATTATGGACACTTCTTTATCAAAAGAAAATTATATCAAGATCGATATAGTCACAACAAGGACTAATGATACAGCTAACAAGCCGGTGCACCCATTGATCTTTGTGTCCTACCGTGTTCCAACTACAAGTGGAACAATTTCAATTTTGGAGATTTACCATAAGGAAAAGAAAAAATAAAATAAAAAAAAAATTGCTCAATTTCCCTCAAGAATGCAACAATTCCTCGTTTAATTGGGTGTTTGCAATTGTTAATATCACCATACGATACGTTATCCCTTTAGATCTATAGGGAAAACCAAATCAATTGGCTTATATGATTCTTTTTAAGAAAATAAAGAAATCATTCGTTATTGAATTTAGAAAAATCCACGGTTTCCAATAAGAAATAGAAACCAATGGTATTGGTAGGAAGAACCAAAATATATTGGCATCTCATATAAGTAATAGAGAATCAATACCAGTTCGTTTATACGATTCATGAAAATCGTATTGAAGGAGAAAGAAATACAAAAATGTTGTCCTTTTAATTATCGCATAAGGAGAATCCATTTTGTGGTTAAATGAATGGTTTCTTGTAATGGAATAGAAACCGGATAAAAAAATCACATGATCTTCCTTATCTTGTAATGGAATAGAGAAGATGCCAAACTTATTGGTAGGAGGTTTTTCAACCATGCATGTAATAAGAACTGTAAAGGTATATTAAAATTGCGACGACACCAATTTTTGGTGATTACGGTTTCATGAAAGGAATAGAAACGGTAGACCATGTGTAGATGGATTTTTTCTTTCTCTATAGAAAAATTTAAAAAGAAAGGAAATCAAATATTCGGAAATACTGATCACCCAAAGATGTATATATTTTTATATGTTTAACAATAAATTAATTTCAATAAAATATTGATTAAATTAGGTTGATCTTTACTTTGTGTAAAACTTTAATTCGCTGAGGATTGTATGTGATTTCTCTTCGTGTGCACATCAATCTGACCATACAAACGTCTAAGTTGATCAGGATGTACAAAAATTAGTGCTCTTCGTAGATTTCTGCATCAAAGAAAGACTTAATTAATCAAGTACTTCACATGCTAACTTTAAAGGAAATCGTAGTCATACCGATTTGTTCCTAGTGCACCAATCAAGATCATTAGGTGTTTGTATACTCAAAGAAAATAAAAGCGAAAAGTTCCAACACAAACCCTAAAAAAGTGCGCACATGACTAGTTATTATAAAATCACGTCAACCCATATACCAACATGTATACAACCGAGCACATAAATTTAATGAGCCAAATAAAAGATACGCTAATACTTCGTGGTTTGATTACGAAAAATCAAATCAGGTTGTAATAAGCAATATCTCATTATGAGATGAAAAACAATCGTGAAAAAACGCTAGATGCGATTCTTAAAACTTAAATTGTTTTAGTAAAAAGAAAACTTGCTTAGTTGGTAGAACAACGTGCATGATAACGTGTTATGATATAGAAGACAAAGAACGAGAGACACAAAATAAAGAGGAAGAAGGAGAGAGAATTCTTATTAGTTGTGCACAATAGACAAACATTAGAGCCTCTATTTATAGGGCTAGACACAAGGGCATCCCAGTAATAAACGAGATTTATCCTAGATATTCTTAACATAATTACACGTTTATAACACAAATATCCTTACTAATTTAATTATTATGATTTCTATTGAATAAAGATCCTAACTATTATTTGATTTTGTTTTCCAAAATGATAAAAGATATCATTCAAAGATCTTTGTGAATAGGGAAAACTTGGAAACAAAGCTAAATCGTGTCGTCATTTTACACACATTACTATTGGGTGGACGGATAATTTTTGTATACCAGAATTGGACGGACTTTGGGTGGACTTTCTTATAAGTCTTGGGAAATGAATATCACGTCCAAGTTCCACTAGTGGTCGCGTACTCACCTATGTTGCACGGACACTCCAAGAAAGATGCCGTAACCGTGTCGGACACGACACTTCTCGACACTCGATGGACACGCCACATCATGTGGCGCGTAAAATTTTTTATTGGACACTTTGCGGACACCAATTGGACACTTTCAGACACGTCATAAATGATTTATTTTGGTTTGGAAAATCAAAATAAACTAAATGAGACGCTAATTTATTCTTGTTTTAGTCAAATCCAAGCATGATTCATGAAAAACTTTAGCATTATTATATTATTATTAATTTTATATAATTAGTAATCAAATATTTTAAAAATAAGAGTAATTATTTTGTTGTGTAGATTGTAATAATATTTTATTTTAATGATGTGAATAATATATATAACGTGTCCCCGTAACCCGTTTTTTGAGTTTTGACGTGTCCCCATAACGTGTCGTGTCATAACCGTGTCCCGTGTCCGTGCAACATAGGTACTCACTGTTTGTTAGGGGTTTTGGTCGGTGGGCTAAATGGAGAAAATAAGGTGGATTTCTTATGAACTAAAGTCCATGCTTAATTGCTTATCTACGTTTTGGGACTTAGGAAGTGTGTTGGGCACGACTTCAGATTGGGCTTGCAACGGATTTGACGGCTAATTATTTCGGATACGATTTAGCGGCAAGTTTTGTGGCCTAAATTGGGGTGTCTACAATAGAATATGATATGCGAGCGCTTCGGTACCCGATTATACAAGGAACTTTGAGGATAACAGTATTCTAGTTGTTATTCTACGGTTGGTGATGAATGGTTCTAACGAAGATAGATAAGTATATTATGCGAGTTAGCGTTTGGTAACAACAAAGGACTCCTTGTTTATCTTTTTATTCTTGGTGTTTCTTATTTTTAGTTATTTCGTAAATCAATCCCCATTTTGTTATTTATTTATTTTGCTGACCCAAATAACCTATCAATTACATAGCTCTCTGTGGGAACGATCCTTACTACCGCTATATCACTAGTTAATTAGTGGAAAACATATCGAGTAATTTGTTGCATTAACGACACGCATCATGCAACACCAGCACCAACCCTGACCCACCACCGCAAGTACAGATGCTGCAAAGAGCAAATCAAGTCCAAGCTGCGCAGCAACATCAATAAATAAGAGATGCTCAAACGGTCCAAAACTTCCCCCTTCCCATGAAAGAAGTGATTGAGTTGCTGGAAGTATGGATTCAAGACTATGCAGTCAAGTTACCTCGTGTCAGACGAGAACCGGGTGAAGAGGAGATGAAAGATCCTAAATATCTGCCAAAGCCACGTTTGCCGATTTGTCAACCATGCTACGAGTGACTTCAATGGTATGAAACACATCTTCAAAGAAAATGTTGAATCAGGATAATTTCATATGGAGACTGATGGAGTGCATAGGAATCCTCTTCCGATGAGAATATTCATTTTCTATGAGGATCCAATCAACGAAGCGGTTCAATCCTTGATGGAGCACGTGTATGAGTTTCCCTACCTATCAAATGTACAAAGAAAAGATATCTTCACTACTCCCAACCACGTTATGTCAAAAAGCGCATATCTTTCTGAAAGCACCTCCCGCTAAAACACCAATCACATACAAAGAGATGTATGACTGGGGACTGCTTGCTACATCCAGTCTCAAATGAAATGAATTTGGAAGAATGTTGATTGATGTTGTCAACATCATACAACTCACAACTCTATGAGCCGTGAGCATCACTCGATAAGTAGTTGTTTGTGATCTAATATCAATCAAAGACCATCAAGGAAAATCCTAGGATGCCTATGGTCACATATTCTGAAGATGGAGATGGGTTATGATTGTATAGAAGCCAGATTTTACATAATCAAAGAAAATCCAGGATACGACATGATCCAAGGAAGAACATGGTTACACTTTGACAAGGTAATTTCTGAAAAATGCCTTCGTCAACATAACTCTCTGAAGGAAGGAGCCCAAGTCCAGAGGACTTGATAGACGGCCATACTCATGTTATATGGAGGAATTTCATACTCTTATGTCATTGAAGAAGGAACCCAAAAAGTCATATATCAAGAGGTTCCGTAATCAAGCAAGTCTGCATCCTATTTACATCTCTACCATTGAGCTTCCCATATCCTCTTTTAGCGTGGGACTCAATTTTGCTAATAAGAGAACATCTGCTATAGCAAGACGTTATGAATGGATAGCTTCGCCTTTATAATATTTTACTAAATGGTTGAATCAAGTTCATCTCTAGATCTAGCATCATATTGGAACATTCATTACCGAGATGATGTCCAATCATGACAAAGAACACCTTGAATATTTTCCTGTAACCTTACAGGAATGTCCACATGTGCCACAAAAATTATTACGAGAAAGATAATGATGCACACGCATGCATGCAATACTAATGATGGAGGGAGGAAGGCGGCGACACTTTTAGTCATTTTTAGGGATTTTAGAGTTTGGTATGGGTTTAAGGCTTGGGTATGGGTATACTTAATTATCATGCATTTTGGGCTTTTTTGCGGGTTTCTGCTTAGGCGTATTTGTGAATTTTCTACTTTGGGCCATCAAATAGTTGATGGATATTCGACAGTTTTGTATGAGATTTCTTTATGAATTTTTGAGTGCGTTATTTTTGTAAGAATGTTTCGTACACCATTTTTATTAATTATTTTTTAGGTAATGGCTGCATGAATGCGTACCCATCAGTAGCAAATTATGACGTAGACTCTCTCCCTCGATGAGGAGATCTTAAGTGAGCGCCTGACGAGGTGTCAAACTCGCAAATAATAATTTCTACTTCTCTTTGCACTAGCAAGTAATATAATGAAAGCAGATTCGTCCCAAGGGAGGTGTGAAGCAAAAGTTGTTATGCAAATACTCTTAGCAAAGAAGATTTTTGTTGTAGAAATTCTGAAAATTGTAAAGTTGTATTCAAATATGAGATGGAATTGATTAAGGAATCATTCTCGACCACGAAACATAAACCAAATCGATATATAGCACGTTCTTCGCATTATCTTGTTACTAACAACCCTAGGATAATTTGTACGCTCAACTATCCCGTTATTATCTCCTAAGCTCACCGGATACGGAAGCGCTCGACTACCGGATTCTACTTGCCAAGTTTCCTACAAGTACGCTCTCTAGGTGTGACTTAAACGAATGCTCTAAGTTTTGTGAGATAAGGTTGCTCCTAGTGATGAATTCAAAAGCATGAATCACCTACTAGTGTCAATTTCTACATATGGGTACTTAACAAAGTCCCATCATCAATACCCACATATTGCTACTTGTGTTTAATTCTCTAGACAATTACGGGTCGAAGAAAATCTAAACTAGCAATAAGATTGTGACATAACTATTTAATTTCGAACTTAAACAATTAAGGAACAATCCATAAGCATTATTAGTATGGTAGAAATCAAATAATAACTAAACTTTAAGAGAAAACGAGCTATTGCATATCAATTATAGGTTCATATTTCGGGCTTTGAAATCACCCTTAATCAACGATTGTTTTAGCTACTCATAATAATGGAGTTCATCATCAATAATAATAATTGAAATAAAGAAGATGAAAAATAAATACGAACAAACCCTAGCTGCGGCTCTCTCCCAAAAACTCCAAAATAGAATACGTGATATCCAAGTTGTATAAAGATTTCTATTTTATAGCTCCCCTTAGGTCAAGTCTTCAAAAGTCCAATAGATAGAAGTCCTCCAAGCCCATGTGTGAGAAAACCCATGTAAAAAATCTGCCCCAAAAGGGGTCGCCGGAAAACTGGTGTAGCTGCCGGAAGTTGGCCGGGAAAGTCGTCGTAAATGGTCTTCAGGTGACTGGAATGTGCCTCTGGTCTCTGGTCATCGGAGTCAAAGTAACGGTCAACCGTCAAAGTCGATAGTTAACTAACGGTCAAGATGGAGTGAGTCAGCTAGACTAAGTCAGAAAGGTGAGTCAGAGTGAGCTCAGCTGACTGGTCTGAGTTGCTCATGGCCTTAGCCATTTGCATAGGCCTTTGCCGTGTCTTTGCGCCATCATCCTCCCTGTATCTCACTACAACTATAGCCCGCATAAATCCATTCCATAACATTCAACACCATATGCAACTCCACTCAAAACATCACATTCTTCTTGCACATCTTAGCACTTCAGCTCTGCAACCTGAGCACTGCACATACAGACTTCTCCATTTCTGTAACAGCTCCACAACTAGCAACACATGTTCAATCCTTCCCCGTAATGCATTGTTACTAACAACTCAGAGCCACCTCCACAAGTCCACTGCAATTAGCACCAGACTCCTTCATCTGTCGCCGCAACTATACACTCAAACAACACATAGCACCTGCATCTTCAGTTCAAGTCTGCAGCTCATTTATAATCTCAGCACAATCCCAGGCCAAAGGCAAAGCATGTAATTCCACCAGTTGCACACCACACAGACCCTGCTCTAGCTATTTAAGATGCGCATTGCACTGGCCAAGGCATCGCAACCAATTAATCCGTCTGATTTTCCAGCCAAACAAGACCATTACAAATTCATCACCTCCATCATCTACAGCTCCAACTTCTATTGCTGTAACTTCTCATACACAACTCAAATACCCTGTAACTCATTCCAGCCACCAATTCCAACCCCTTGTTTCTCTGCCAAGCTTCACAATACTAAACTGCAAACCATTCCATGTTGTCTTCACCTGCAGTACCGATCCACCAGCTGCAATTGCTTGATTTCCTGAACCGCGGCATCAAATATATCATTTCTTTGCAATATCAGTTCAACCATCAGTTCATATGTCAGCTCCAACTGCAGCTCATAACCCTTGAATCACCATCCCGCGGTTCACTTCACTGCCCTAGGCTCACCTGCAACATCATTTCCTGTAGCTTCTTCTTGCAGTCTTCACCTGCACTGCAATTCCATTTCATATCCACCCATTTTATCAGCTTCAATGAACCCAAATCTCAATTCCCAGTTTCTTTTGACTTCTTGTTCTTCTACTTCCATCATCCTGAGTATCAACATCTATTGTGGTCCATACATTTACCAGATTCTCTATCTCCTCTCAGTGCTAAAACTCAGTCCAAGACAAACCTACTGAGCCAAACACACAGCACCATCTCTGCATTTTCATACTCAAAACCTCCATCATCTCAACAAAACCCTAACCTGTGAATCAAGAACAACACAAACCCATCTCCTAATTACACCAGATTTGAGACATTCCTCGATAATCTGCAACAACATCTTCTGCCTCTGAACCTTTTCTGACTCAGTTACAGATTCTAGCCAGATCTCTTAATAATCATCTTTATACAGAGATCCAT
Source organism: Papaver armeniacum (assembly GCA_023531295.1). Lineage (NCBI taxonomy): Eukaryota > Viridiplantae > Streptophyta > Magnoliopsida > Ranunculales > Papaveraceae > Papaver > Papaver armeniacum. Next base: position 8,522 of record JAJJWW010019465.1, read on the forward strand.
TATATGAGCATCAACAGCAGCAACAACAATTCATTCCATAAGCTCAAATCCATTGCAGCATCTACTTCTCATGAGTACTTCGAAACCCTAATTTCTCCTCATATTCCATTTACAGCAGCTATCATCTTTTGTCTCTATTCAAAATCAAATCCAAACAAAACCAGCCCTGCTGATGCTTAATTCAAACATAACCCATCTCTAAACCCATGAAAGTCATCGTATCACCTTGAATTAGCTCAATTCCTTCACCTACACCACAAACCTATTCTCTCAATCAAGCAGCATCATCTTCTCAATTGGTTGTCACTATCCAACGGCAGCAGCAACCTCAAATTCTACCATGATTCTTCGCCCGAGATCTCTGAACCATCATCTCCTACAATTCCTCTCTCAATTTCACAGTAGCAGCGCCTCCAACTCAGAGAAGATGTTTTAATGAGGGACGAGAGAAAATGAAGTTGTCTGAGAAACAACTCGACCTTAATTTAGGTCCGTCCGCATGCAGTTGAGATATTTGCACCCACCAAATGGCAGCCCATTAGCAGAGTAACATCAACCCTTTATCCTCTGGTGTGCTCCTAATAAAGCTTGCGCGTGAAATGACGCTTTTGCTTTTCTTCAAATTCTTCCACCAACAACATCCGTCTCTTACTTCTCAGATTCATTTCTTTTCTTCAATGTCCCCTCATCACTAAAGCTGTCGTGCTTTTAGACAGAAATTTGCATCACTAAAGCTGACATGCTTTTAGACAGAGATGAAGAAATAAAAGAAAATAATGAGAAATAATCCGCCTCCAACAGCAGTTGCACATGAAATGAGACTTTTGCGTTGTTTCTTCTTCTTTTGTTCCAAATGACTCCAAAGTACCTAAATACTCAAAAACAAACATAAGATACATAATTTACAAGAAAACTTAGCAAAGAAAGCATAAACCATAGATAAATATTAAGGTGTTTTAGACACCTATCGCCGCCCTTCCAAAATATATGCAAGCTACTAACCTAGGCCATGACCGTCCCCCGTGGCATTTCTTTATCATATCCTTACTATTAAGTGAAAAATACTTAAATCCCCATACTATATGGGTTCAACATATACAAGCCCCTCAAAGTGAAAAAACTCAAAATAAATTAAAAAAAAACCATTACAAGAACGAACAAAAACCATTCGATCATAAAGGAAAAGAAAACGAGTGCGAAAAAAATCCAAAAAGTTGAATTTTATATGCACAGTACCATCCATTGGAGCCAAAATAAAGGATCTTCGCAAATAGACCCCGTATTATATTAAGGAAATAACAAATAGCGAAGGAATAGTTAAGCGCCGTCCGAAACCAAATGCAGTAACGTTAATACGACTTCTTTTTTAACATGTACTTTCATCTTCATGCCTCAGCGCAATGGCCTGGTAAGCTACAGATGAAGTAATTAATTCCTTTTTAAGCCGTATCTTGTCACTTCCGGACGACAGTGCTTTGGCTAAGTCCGTTGTAGAGACCTTGCATTTTCTGTATCCAGAAGCATCAACTCGAACAATGTTGTGTGCTCCACGAGAGTACTTAAAATCTGTATTAACATCAAGGTAAATTCATTCCCGAATTAAAAAAGAGATCCATTAAGTTATAGCGTTAATGTATTGATAGATTAAATTACTTACAAAGAGTATCCCCTGCAGCAAAGGATCTGTGAAGAGCCCATATATTATATGACGATTTTGAAGGAAAACGCCATCCTCGATCCCCACCGACAATATGATTCCTCGAGGCGTTAACGTAAACAGAGATTGATGAAAACCCGATAATTAGCAAGTGGAAACTGATCACTGCAAGATTGCTTGCTACTGATGCTTTCATGGCACCTACTGATTGTCGAAATCGACTATTCCTATCTACAATCAGCTGAATGATTGGTTTCCCTTGTATCTCTAGAATCCGGATACAGATGGTATATATATATACAGAAGTAATAATACGACTGAGAATAGCTAATTAAAGATCTTGTATACCCGGCAGGAAAGATTTCAATGGTGCATGCATGTGGGGTGGAGTTGACTTAAAAGTTTTCTCCATTGTTAATTTATTGTTACCGAGTTTAATGACTTCTATGGAAGTTGCTTCCTCCATTAAATAATAATCAAACAACAAATAGTTGTCGGCTGGTCTGAATTCTGAGCACATACAGAGGTCGGTTTACTTGACCAATAGAACTTCTGTTGTGTGGGTAACAGTCTCGCAGAGAATTTGAAAATGCTTGTTCTTGTTTTTCCAGAGTGTAATTGAACATAACTAGTGAAGTGGCCCGGGCCCCGGGGACATGGAAGATATTTAGGTTTAGTTAGGTATTGCGGTGGGCTTTTGTAAAAGCATTTTTTCGTTTTGTGCGTTGTTGTATTGTGAGAAAAAAACGGTTTGACGTTTGGTAAAATTATTAATTAAAGTTAAAGTTAATTATGAAAGCAATTAAAGTGTGTTTGGTAAAATATCATATTCAATCATTGTTGTTTTGTCAAATGACAAAAACATACATATTTCTGAAAATAGTTTATTAAGTTTAAAACAGTTAATTATTTCACTATTAAATATAAATATATAATATTAAATTTACTAATTGTCACTATTATTATGATTGTCAAAAAAATTATTTTACTTTATCACTTTTTAATATATATATATAATTTCAAACGAAAATTAAGTAATTATTTTATTTTAATTTTAATTTTTATTATTGATAAATTAAATGAAATGGTATATAAAATAGTTGAAAATAAAAAATAAAAATATTTAAAGAATTCTTAAAAACAACTTTTTTTAAAGAATAGAATATAAAAAATAAAAAATTGATTATTAATTTAAGGATAATTTTTGTTATTTATAAAATAATATAGGGATAAAAAAGATAAATCAACAATTAAAATTAGGTGGGACCAAAGCTTATGCTTTTGTATCTTTTAAAAGCTCTTCCACCCCAGCTTTTAAAAGAACGCGCAATTGGGGGATATCAAAACTAATTGGGGGATAGAGGAAAAAGACAAAAATTGGATCCAAATATCAAATCAGGGTCACCCCTTATCTAAGTATTTTTTTAAATCCTAATCTACCCCTCAGTAATCAGGTTTAGTGTTTAATAATAATTAGTAAAAATCTTAAGTATTTGTTAAATGATTAATATGTATTTGTATTTGGGTGAGTGAGTGAGATGAGAGTAGAAAGATGGAAAAAACATTGAGAGGGAATTTTTTTTGGTGAAAGTGGAGGATGATTGTGAAGAGAGAATTGTTGTTAAGAGGTTGAAAATTTGATTTTTTTTCTTTGAATCCACCATTGTTGCAGCTGATATAGCTCGGTGCCGGCATTGTACTCAACCGAAAAAACCATGCCGGCATTTGTTGGAAATTTTCATAAATGTTTGCCACTATCCGGGGGGTCAAAATTTTCTGGTTTTGATCTTCAAAACCTTTTTTTTGGTTTTAATCCGTCTACTGTCGGCACAGTCAGTTAATTATCGAGCATGCCGGTACCTATGCCGGCATAGTATGTTGCTAAAATGTCTATGCGGGCACATAATGAAAAGTATCCAGAAAATTGATTTTTTTTTTCACTTGACTACCGGCATTGATAGATTTATATCGAGCATGCCGGCATTTAGTTCTGGTATTGAATTCATCACTTCCGGCATGGTCTTCATCACTTCCGGCGGTGTAAAGATTTTTATTTCCGGCATGGTCTTCATCACTTCCGGCGTGGTCTTCATCACTTCCGACATGGTCTTCATAACTTCCGGCGTGGTCTTCATCATTTCCGACATGGTTTTCATCACTTCCGGCATGGTCTTCATCGCTTCCGGCATGGTCTTCATCACTTCCGGCGCGGTCTTCATCACTTCCGAATGTGAAAAAAAATAAATCGTTTTCAAAGTGAGGAGCCGGCAGAGAAGGAAAAGAGAATTTGAAAGGGAGTGGGGAAAATTTAGAATTTGAAAGGGAATGGGGAACATTTGGGTTTCAAAGCTTTAACCTTATTAAAAGAGATTAATAAGAAGTGGAGATGGAAATGGGGGATATGATTTTGTTTTTTGATTTTAAGTTTTTGATTTTTACTTTGAGGGAAGGGTACTTTAGTATTTTTGCCCCCCAAAAACACCCCTTAGCAGACACTATTGGTTGGGGGAAGTAATTCATATCCCCCAATTAGTTTTCATATCCCCCAATTGTGGGTTCTTTTAAAAGTTGAGGGATTTGGGAAGTGCTTTAGCATAAGCTTATGCTGGGGTGGAGGAGCTTTTAAAAGATACAAAAGCATAAGCTTTGGTCCCACCTGATTTATCTTTTTATCCCTATTTTATTTTATAAATGACAAAAGTTACCCTTAAATTTATATACAATCAATTTTTTATTTTTTTCTTTAATTTTTAAATATTATTATTTTTTATTTTCAAACTATTAATATACCATTTCATTTCATTTATCAATAATAAAAAAAAAACAAATATTTGGATGAAGTTCTTTCATTCCAGGCCAAGCCATTTCGAAAGCAATTTCACGTAAGCGTACCAAATATTTGGATGAATGTGTTTCACACGGTTATGGTTTGGGTGTTTTAGCTTTCACCACTTTGGGAGAGCTCAGTGATGATACATTATGTTTTTTTAAGCGTTTAAAGAATTGTTTAGTTAGTAAAGATGCTGGTAGTGGTCTAGGCAGTTTTATTTTTCATAGATTGGGTGTAGATATTCAAAAAGGGGTTGGTGCTCAGCTTGTGGCTAGGCTACCAACTAAAGCCTTGTACGATTCTTAATAATATATATAAAAGTATTTTTTTTAATATTAAATAATTACTTAATTAATTTTAGTTTGATTTTTTGTTTGAAAGTTACATATATATATATATATATATATATTCAAAAGTGGGTAAGTAAAGTAATTTTTTTTTAACAATCATAATAATAATAAAAATTAGTAAATTTAATTTTACATATATTTATATTTAATAGTAAAAATCTAATTATTTTTAAACCCAATAAAATTGAATAAAACTATTTTCAAAGATATGTCTGTTTTTGTCATTTGCTACAACAACAATGGTTGAATCTGATATTTTACCAAACACACTTTGACTGCTTTTTTAATCAGCTTTAACTTTAGTTAATATTTTACCAATCGTCTAATTGATTTTTTCTCACAGCACAACACAACAACGCACAACAGAAAAGTGCTTTTACAAAAGCTGCAGCAATACCAAACTAAGCCTTAGTCAATCAGTATTTAAATTATTTGGGTAAACATAGAAAAACCTCTTATAGGCCATCTGTTAGTCAAGATAGGACAATATCCAGTTACTTCTATCGACTTCAACTACTTAAACCTTTCGTCCAAGTTCTGCTCTCACTGCTTACGTTTAGGGCACAAAGTAGAAAATAATGTTGTGTTTAAAGGTAGACCATTAGAGGATATTTATGATATCTCTGTCGACTCACCCTACCCAAGTGATGACATGAACTGGTTGAACGATGAACTAGTTCAAATCTGGAATCCAAAAGATAACTTCGACTACCATGAAAGACAATACCAGTTGAGACCTATTTCTCCCATCCAGGTGTAATGGAAACCTTTACAAACATTTTTAGAACATATGTAGAAGAAGAACCAGGTTTTCAAGATAACCACCAATCTTATGAAGTATTAGGATCTTTTGTAGTCGAAAAAGATATGCCTCAAGCATCATCTACAGTGTTAGGAAAATGACCTTTCCTTTCAACTTGTCTGAAAACTATATTCTTATGTCTGATTCAGAGGAAGAATCGTTCCGATCCGCTAAATGGGAAACGTTCAGAGTAATCGCTGAGTCAAGATTATGGGAATCGGTTCCTCATAATGGGTTTGGGCTCTTGCAGGATAGTGCTGACCCTGTTCAACAAATCAGGATAATTTCTCCTGTCCCTATGGGGAGAAGACTGTCCTTCTCTTCTTTTGAAAACACTAGGGATTCATTCGAATCCCCAATTTCACATTTATCCTTGTCTCCTAAGAATTCAATATCTGTCGTTTCTCCCAATCATGATAATCAAATTTGCATTGCATCCAATTTCTAAACTCCAGTAACTCAGCCAAAATCAGCTTTCAAAATGTCAATTTCAGATTTTTTAACTTCTTCTTCGTCGGAAAACCTTTGCTCCATCTCTTCAGTTAATGGAGAATCTTTTCAAATTGATCAATATGGATCTAACATCATAGACAACAAAGCTACATCAAGTACCTATCTGCCAATTTCATTCCCAGACCTAACCACTTTGAAGCAACAGGAGGAGACATGGGTATTTTTCTTAAAATTTTGAATATTAATATTGCTTTCCTATTTATCTTATTTCAATCATTTAATTCTTTGCACACCATAATCATATGGTATAGTTTAACATTTACAAATTTAATTTGCTTAGTATTTGTCTGTTAATCTACATCCTTAACTACTATTTTGAAATTCTATGCCAGTTTGTTCTCTTTTAATTGCTTCTCTAAGAAGAATTAGCTAGAACTTTTTAAACACTGTTAGATCTCTTAAACAATGAAAATCCTAGCATGGAAATGGGGGGTGCAAAAATCCCTAACACAAGACCATTTGACCAATCGATTAGTAAAGAAAAGCCAAAAATTTTATTTTTTTCTGAAACAAAAAACCAAAGACCTTTAGTCAAAAAATGGGTTTCTTCATTCCCTAATTATCATATTGTAGATCCTGTAGGTACAGTATGGGGCTTAGTAGTAGCTGGGATTGATGGATTCCACTTTGAAATAGTTCAATGAAACATAAACATGATCAATATAATTGTTAATACCTCCTTTAATACTAAACAATGGGCATTAACATGTTTTTATGGTAGTCCATACCCAACTAATAAGAATGTAGCTTGGCACTTCTTATAAGAAATTAGTATACAAGTTTCCCAGAGACACATGCCTTGGATAGTTATAGGAGATTTTAATATGATTTTTAATCAATCGAAAAAAAGAGGAGGACAACCTTTCATTAAAACCAATAGTGAATATTATTCCAAAATTCTAGAAAGATCTGGTTTATATGATCTAGGCTAATACATGTAATGATTTTACTTGGGATAACCACAGAGAAGGTAACCAAAACATACATGAAAGACTGGATAGAGCGATTATAAATGTAGAATGGCACATACAATTGCCAAATGCTTCCTTATCTCATTTGGTAGCAGTAGGTTCAGACCATAGTCCTATTTTATTTACTTTAGACATACAACTCTCTAGAACTGATTGGGTCTTTAAATTTTATGATACCTGGTTAAAGGAACATTCATGTATTCAAGTGATACATGAATCTTGGAATTCTTCTTCCGAAGAAGATGTTTCAAACTTGCTTAGTTGAGAATCTTAGCCATGTAGGAAATAACTTATTAGATTGGAAAAAAATATTTTTGGTCTTCTGTTAAAAAGATTAATAAACTCCTAAAAGAGATTTAAAGACTACAATCAAATAAGATAATTGTTCATCAACAGAAAAAAAAAATAAAGGAAAAGTTAACAGAACTAGAAATTTTTTATGACACTCAGGAAGCTATAGCCAAACAACAATTAGGAGATAACATTATTAAATTAGGAGAAAGAAATACAAAATATTTTCATACTATTACTTTGAGAAGAAGAAAATGAAATAGTATCGAAATCTAGTTAATGATCAGAATGCTATAACCAAGGATAGAAAGGAAATAAATAACATTTTAACCTCGTACTTCTAATCTCTCTTCACTGAAACTTCTTCTGCAATTGATATCTTCAACCCAATTTTGAAAACATACCATCCATCATCTCTTCTACAGACAACTCTAGGATTATGTACATCCCTTCTATGGAAGAAATTCTTCTGGTCTTAAAAAATATGAAATCAAATAAATCTCTGGGACCTGATGGTTTCCCAGTAAGCTTTTTCTTACATAACTGGAACTTAGTGGGTGCACAGGTGACAGATACAATCCAATTTCAAAGAAAAAAAATGAATCATGATTTAAACAAAACTCACCTTTTTTTTATTCCTAAGTTAAAACATCCTAAGAACCCTAGTCAATTTAGACCAATGGGCCTTTGCAACACAGTTTATAAAGTTATTGCTAAACTATTAGCCAATAGAATCAAGACTTATATGGAAAAGATTATATCACCCTTTCAGTCGGCTTTTTTATCGTCTAGGCAAATATCTGATAATATTATTGTAGCTCATGAAATTATTCATTCATTTAAAAATAAGAAAGCTAGAACGGGAGGCCTAGGGATTAAAATAGATATGTCAAAGGCTTTCGATAGAGTAACATGGAGTTCCTTGCTATCTGCTCTTAAAACCTTTGGTTTCAATGCAGAGGTCTGTCAGCTTATTGAACAATGTATCTCAACAACTTCTATCTCTGTCCTTTTAAATGGAACACCTGGTGAAGCCTTTAAGCCTACTATAGGTTTACACCAAGGAGATCCCTTATCACCATACTTATTTATAATCTGTATGGAAATCTTCTCTAGACTTCTTCCAACTCAGGAACAAAATAAGACTCTTCATGGTGTTAAGATAACACCTAAAAGTGAACCAATATCCCACCTTTTCTTTACCGATAATTTCTTGCTCTTTGTGAAAGCTGACTTATTAGAATGTATAAATTTATTAGACATAATAGCAACCTTTAGTAAAGCCTCGGGCCAATTAATAAATTTCAAAAAGTCTGGTGTGTTCTTTAGTAGGAAAGTTGAACCAAAACATCAAAGGATGATGTCTAAAATGTTAAAGATAAAACATATAAATCTCAATGACCCATACTTAGGAGCTCCACTTTTCATGGAAAGGTCAAAAGCCAAAACTTTCACTCCAATTCTGGAAAGAATGGAATCCAAATCTAAAGGACGGAAAAGTACTATCTAGTATCCCAACCTATCTAATGGGGTGCTTTCTACTACTAAATCAAGTAACAAATAAAATAAACGACATTTAAAGAGAATTTTGGTGGGGTAAGGATGATGGAGGTAAAGGTTACTGCCCAAAAAGGCATGGCCAACCCTTTGTAAACCTATTCTTAGAGGAGGTTTAGGATTTAGGGATGCTCGCAAGTTTAATCTTGCAATGCTGACTAAGATTGCATGGAGAATGTTAAAAGAACCAGATGCTCTTTAGGTAAAAACTATGGGTTCAAAGTACTTTAGAAACAAATCGCCTTTTAGAACTAAAACCTCGGTAAAGGGATCTTTGACTTGGAACTGCATCAGACAAGGATTAGAACTAGTGCAGAAATATAGTGTATGGGAAGTAGGAAATGGACATGATATTAATTTCTTGAAGGATAACTGGATACCAGGATTAAAAGAAAATATTCAGAACCTTAATAATTCTAGTAACAGTCACTTAGTTAAGGTCTAATACTTGATTAATATAGAAACAGGTACATGGAATATTTCATTGCTTTCTTCAACCTTTCCTGCTGATATTGCACACAAAATTAGTCAAATTTATCTTTTTAAAGATAATAATCAAAACCTTAGAAAAGATCAACTCCGTCGGACTCTAACTAAATCTGGTGAATTCACTGTAAAATCTATGTATGAGAAACTGGATGAAAGTGGTCTGGATACTGTCAGCCTATCTTTGCCAGAGTCTTTCTGGAAATCTATATGGAGGCAAAATATCCCTAAAAGAATCAATCTTCTCTTATGGAAATATTTGCAAAATGCTCTTCCTACTAATGACAAACTTACTAGTAAAGTAAAGGATGTCACCCCCTTCTGTACTATGTGTAAGAATGAAATAGAAACAATAGAACACCTTATTTTCCATTGTCCATATGCTAAGACAGCATGGAACTCTTCTTGTGACAGACCGGAAAATTTATGCCTAGCGCCCCCTGGCCATAACTTCCCCGATGCGCCATGATGATGAGACTTACCGTGCCTTAAAGCTTGGAAAATGCACGTCCATTTGCCCTTTCAAACATGCTCGGGGAGCATAATGCAGCTAACTAAGCTTCCACAACGTTCTAACTTACCCTTGTTCTGCAAAGGGTTTAAAGCCTTAAAGTCTAGAAAACAAAAACTTTTCTAAAACATCAAAAACGGCCCTTTGAGGCCCTAAAAGATGGAATTTGGCTAAAATTCCAAGACTGTGATGTGTAGATCACGTCTTGATCGTTGGGCCTTTTCCAATCAATTTAGACCCTTCTTGAGCTAAATTACGACACTCAAGTTTTTAGCCTCCAGATAGGTTATAACTTGCTTATCTGCATCAACTTGTCTCATAAAGTTTGGCCAAAATCATCTCTTGCATCGCAATATTGATCCAAATGATATGAGAGTCCAAAATGCCGCAATCATCTCTCAATTAGATGATATAAACGACAACATGCTGTACCGGAAATGCTGCAACTCATTGCGGATTCCTACGTACCCTTCCCTACTCTAAAGGGATCAAGCATAGACCGTAGTTCATCCACGAAGGGACATAAACTTAAGCCAACTCGTTTGCAAGGCCGTTGCCAAGCAATAATGGTAATGGCCTAGTACGTATAGACCGTTCCATCAAAATGCACAAAGGTTGCGCATTATCGGGTCCGTGACATGGCATACTAATGCCTTCGCATCATATGCCCCATTGAAAAGGCTACGCAACTATAAATGAGGCTTACACATCATTTATACTCTTTCGGCTAAGCTATGAAGCTTACATGGTCCACATATGCACCTTCAACCAATTACCCCTCCCTATATATGTTAACTTGCAATTTATACAACTTTGGAAAGGGGAGCAAACTGACTTCACCAAGTTCCAAGGCCAGGCAGTTGCCATGTATTTCTGAATAACCGACAATGATTACTGAATTTACTTCTGTGTTGCACAATGATTGTGCAATATCACCTGGACGGCCTTCACTAGCCTATTATACAATAATTGCGCACCACTCGTTCTGGATGTTGCACAATGATTACGCACCACTCGTTCTTCCAGTTGCACAATGATTGCGCACCACTCGTTCTGGATGTTGCACAATGATTGTGTACCACTCGCTCGGCCAGCCCTCTCTGGCCTAATGCACAATGATTGTGCAATATTGGCTCTAGGCCAATGTTCTTCTTAATGCAACAGAAGCTATGCAGCTTTATCTCATGCCATGACACATCTTTGAGCATGCGCCATGATAGAAATTCAGGGCGTTACATCATTCACCCCTATAAAGAATTTCGTACCCGAAATTCAAACAAAAACTATTGTGGACAATCTCTTCGGTTTGGATTTCCTGAGCAAAAGTCTCATACCAGATGCTCGGAAATCATGGGTTTCTTCAAGTTGTCGTGAACAACAATTTAGACCTTCTGAGCACACGTCCCATAACGCATATTCAGGAATCTAAAAAGAGTCCACAACGTCACCAAGAATCTCAATTGGCCAGTTTCCAAAAGATATATCAACAATGTATCCTAAGGGGCGTCCCATACCACCACTCAGGAATCCCTAAAGTTCACAAGTTGAAAGATTTCAACAATTTGTAATACTGTGTGGAACAGGATCCAGTTGCCCACTGTCCCTGATGGTCATCCAGGTTGCCACTCGTAAGTGGGATGCTAGCCGGGCCTGACAACGCACATTGTTGGCCAGTTGCCAACGTGTGGGGATGATCAATCCCATTTTCTACCCACCATCCCAGAAGGTCTTCCGTATTTCCACTTGTAAGTGGGGTGCTGCTTAGGCCAGGCAAACTCATAGTACTTAAACAAGCTCAACTCGATTTGAAAAGTAACTAGCCTAGCAATTACTAACTCTTTTTGCACAAAAGTTGGCCTACTCTCCAACTTTTAAGTTTCCAATAAAGAAAGTACTAGCTTGACGAGTCCATTACTCACAGTCCCTAGAGTTTTCTCAGAACTTGCTCTGATACCAACTGTAACGGACCGAAAACTTTACAACACTAGGGCGCGCAGGCCATAACTTCCCCGATGCGCCATGATGATGCTACTTACCGGGCCTTAAAGTTAGATAAATGCACGCCCATTTTCCCTTGCAAACATGCTCGGGGAGCATGATGCAGCTAACTCAGCTTCCACAACGTTCTAACTTACCCTTGTTCTGCAAAGGGTTTAAAGCCTTGAAGTCTAGAAGAAGAAAAACTTTCCTAAAACGGCATTTTGAGGCCCTAAATGATGGAATTTGGTTAAAATTCCAAGACTGTGATGTGTAGATCACGTCTTGATCGTTGGGCCATTTCCATTCAATTTAGACCCGTCTTGAGCTAAATTACGACATTCGGGTTTTTAGCCTCCAGATAGGATATAGCTTGCTTATCTGCATCAACTTGTCTCATCAAGTTTGGCCAAAATCATCACTTGCATCACAATATCGAGCCAGATGATATGAGAGGCCAAAATGCCGCAATCATCTCTCAATTAGATGATATGAGCGACAACGTGCTGGACCAGAAATGCTGCAACTCATCATGGATGCTTAGGTACCCTTCCCTAATTTAAATGGATCAAGCACATACCATAGTTAATCCACGAAGGGACAGAAACATAAGCCAACTCGTTTGCAAGGCGGTGGCCAATCAATAATGGTAATGACCTAGTCCGTATAGATCGTTCCATCAAAAAGCACAAAGGTTGCGCATTATCGGGTCCGCGACATTGCATGGTAATGCCTTCGCATCATATGACCCATTGGAAAGGCTACGCAACTATAAATGAGGCTTACGCATCATTTATACTCTTTCGGTTAAGCTATGAAGCTTACTTGGTGCATGGTCCGCATATGCACCTTCAACCAACTACCCCTCCTTATATATGTTAACTTGCAATTTCTACAACTTTGGAAAGGGGAGCAAAATGACTTTAGCAAGTCCCAAGGCCAGGACGTTGCCATGTATTTCTGAATAACCGAAAATGATTTCTGAGTTTACTTCTGTGTTGCACAATGATTGTGCAACATCACCTGGACGGCCTTCACTAACATGTTGCACAATAATTGCGCACCACTCGTTCTGTTTGTTGCACAATGAGTGCGCACCACTCGCTCGACTAGCCCTCTCTGACCTGATGCACAATGATTGTGCAATATTGGCTCTAGGCCAATGTTCCTCTTAAGCTTCATCTCATGCCATGCGCATCTTTGAGCATGCGCCATGCTAGAAATTCGGGGTGTTACACTTCTCCTAACCCTGTCACTCTCAATCTAGATACCTAAAATACGATTTTAAATCTTTGCAAGAAATGGATGTCTAATCCCAGGATTGACATTTCTATTGAATTACTCCTCACTAAGATGTGGTTTATATGGAAAGAAAGGTGTGATAGAATCTTTGAGAACAAAACTAAAAATGCTAATATTCTAGCCCTATAAATACAAAGACACATATAATGTTTGTCTACAAGAAAAGAAAATTTTGCTAAGTCTAAACAGGCGCAAAAGAAGAAATTATACCCTACTTGAAAGGCCCCGAATATAGATACCCAAAAGATCAATGTAGATGCATCTTGGATCTCAGAATCATTACCATCTACTTATACTTTTATCTTGTGAAATGATACAGGAGATTGTGAAGGAGGAAGAGCAGGGCAAGTAGCAGGTTCTGACCCACAAGAGGCAGAGGCTATAGGAGTGTTACAGGCGGCCAGTTGGGCTAAATAAAGACAACTTCAGAACTTCAGCATAGAAGGAGACCGTGAGAGTATTTTCAATTACATAAATGGAAAAAATGCAGACATCTCCTGGAGAGCTAAAGCATGTATTATTGAAGCAAATAGAATAGCTCATCTCTGCGACAATTTTTTGGGTTTATTTTTTATTCCTAGATTAGGCAATCAAGTAGCGGATATTTTGGAAAAGTCTGTTAGGCCTTTGAATTCAAATGTTGAATGGGGTACTTCTCCACCTGTCTGTAGTATGAAACAATTTCTAATAGATAAGTCTAATATTGGGAACACTCACTGTTGAGGGGTGAATTTCAGTTTAGGTTCTACTCGTCCTAGCTATTACACATGACCTCACAATTCCAATAATAGTAAGAGAGAGTTGTCTTTCCATTGTACCTTGTCCTTTCTTTTATAGGCTTTCCTAAAAGCCCCTCTTTTACTACTTCATGACACATGTCCTAATACCTCTTAATTACCCTTAATGCCATTCTTTAACATAACCCCTTCCTTCTTCATTAATTCCTCCTTTATCCTCCCATCTTTCATGGGTATCTTCTATTTGGGCTTGGGTTTAGTCCCCAAGTCCTACATCTTAACCCAAGTTCACCTCTATTCTTAGGGGCATCTCCAACTCGTTAAGGGGTATTATTTTTCATGTATCAACATTAGTCCCCTGGCTATTGGGTCGATTATCAGATGATCCAATAGCCAAATCCTTTCGTACTCCTATGTACCGCGTGTCATTGAGAGCAGGACAGTTGTTGGAGCGTTTATGGTGTTCCCTCCTTTATGTAACATCACCCATCTTCCAGCCCAGTCAATTTTAGTCCTTATCTTCATTTTTGTTTTCTTGTCAAGCACTTTACGTAGATGGCTCACTCCCTTCACGGGTACGCGCTAACTCTGGCGCCATTCCCCGCGTTAGTCTCGATGTTCAAGAAATTGGAACTGACGCGCCTGCTACTTGTGGAGGCTGAGGTTGAGGTGCTTTATGAGCATAGGTTAGATAAAAGGGATTTCACGCGCGCTCAAATTGCAGAGCGCTTTGAAGCGCGTCAGGCTGCTGAGGAGGCTGGTCGACTAACATCTGCAATTCAACATGCTTTGGATGATGCCGCCACAGCCCGCAACGCTGCTGCTTCGTTAGTCACCGAATCCTTGACGATGAAGGCAACCATCGAGTATGCTATCGCTGATATCTCTGGCCATGCTGCTTCACGCCTTCTAGGGCACACCATATCTTTGACAGTTGTGTATGCGCTTGTGAACCCATCATATCCTAGGGACGAGCTCGCGCGCTTATTGGTGTTAAGGGAGGAGATAAGTGTACTGCGGGATTTCAGGCAAGCCCGTCGGGATAAGGCACGCCGAGACCGCGATGAACACGAAGATACTCTAGCGTTGGCCCAAGGGGAGAAGGCTAAATGGAAAATTATTCGAGACGTCTACAAACTGATAAGTGATGCCAATTGGGGGCTGTCCCAAGCCAACGTTCAGTGTGACGAAAGTAGGCTTATGGCGGAGGCCGTGGACGTAGGTATTGCTCATTGTCGCCTGTTGGTAGCTGGTTAGATTAGGCGCTAGCTTTGGGGACAGTTTCCTTTATTTGCTTATTTATTTTGTGCGCTTCGCTTGTTGGACTTTTCCTTCTCAGATTATATATATTTCAATCTCTCTCCTTTTCTTTCCGTTATGTTATCGAATTTTCCTCTTTGATTGATTCCCTTTACCCGATCTCATCAACGTTGCCACATTGGTCTTAGGCCTTGGTTCCTGAGTCTCTAATATTTATGTCGAGGTTATCCTCTTTCTTAACCTTGTTTTGACACGTTTCTCAGCATGCAGAAGGGGTATGAGCAATTGCTTTGTATTCCACGCCCTCTTCCTTCGTGTGTGTATATAAATACCCCCATGCTATTCTCGTTTCTTAATCTTGGTTATCATTACATCTACTATCATATATATATTGCTTGGTAAGTCGCCATTATGGCTAACTCTCTTCACGGGTATGTCTTTGTCCTTAGCGCCCATTTCCATGTTAGTCTCGGCTTTGTTCAAACAAGACGAGTTGAAACGGCTTCTGTTCGTGAAGGCCGAGGTTGAGGAACTTCGGGCACAGAGAAGATAAGCAGGGATGCTAAACGCGCGAATTTCAGAGCCCGGTACGAGGCGTATCAAGCTGCTCAGGTCGAGTCCCCCGGTCGGGTATCATCGGAGATCCAACAGGTGTTGGACGAAGCTGTCACCGCTCGCGACGCAGCCAATCAGTTATTCGCGGACTCTTTGATGATGGTGGTTACTATGGATCGTGTCATCTCTGATTGTCATGTTTGGGTCCCTCATCAGGGGGTCTTACCGCTTCTCGGTCATACTCTGACTTTAGCGGCCGCGTCCACACTTGTACCTCGACATTGTCTTGAGGACGAGTTGGCTCGTTTACTGATTTTGAAGGAAGAGGCGGGTCTGCTGTGGACGCTTAGGATAATTCGTCAAGATAAGGCACGCAAGGAGTACGACGAGCATGAAGATACTCTTTCGATTGCTCGCGGGGCCGGTGTTGAAGATAACGTGATCCAGGACATCCTCAGGTTGGTGCATGAAGCCGATCAAGATCTTCATTTGGCTACTGCGCTATGTGCAGATGGTCGCTTGATGGTGGAAGCCTTAGACGCTGATATTGCTAGGTGTCGAGCACCGATGGCTGGTTAAGTTTATCACTGTGGAATGTTTTTTTTTTTAGTTTAAACATCTTTTGTACAGGAGTGGTGTGAATAAAGTCTTTGCTTTCAATTTCGAGGGTGATGTTATTTGCTTGTATACGAGTATATCGTGCCTTTGGTCCGTCTGTGACATGTTCTTCTCTTACGGGATTATTGGGTAAGGTTTTTCGTTAGTTGAGCGCGGTTATTCCTCCATTTCTCTCTCTTCTGTCTCCCCCCCCTTTTTTTAGCTTATGTATCTACTCCCCCTCCCCC
Organism: Papaver armeniacum; assembly: GCA_023531295.1. Taxonomy (NCBI): domain Eukaryota; kingdom Viridiplantae; phylum Streptophyta; class Magnoliopsida; order Ranunculales; family Papaveraceae; genus Papaver; species Papaver armeniacum. The sequence goes on from JAJJWW010019465.1 coordinate 25,166, forward strand.
CTTTTTTTAAGGGAGTTGGACGGGGAGGGCGTTGGTTAAACGCGCCTACTCCCCCCTCTTTTTTCGAATGAGTTGGGTGTGGTGGGCGTTGTTTAAACGCGCCTACTCCCCCCCCCCTTTTTATTTTCAAGGGAGCCGGGTGGGGAGGGCGCTGGTTAAACGCGCCTACTCCCCCCTCTTTTTTTTCCAAGGGAGCTGGATGGGGTGGGTGTTGTTTAAACGCGCCTACTCCCCCTCTTTATTTTCAAAGGAGCCGGGTGGGGCGGGCGTTGGTTAAACGCGCCTACTCCCCCCCCTTTTATTCTCAAGGGAGTTGGACGGGGCGGGCATTGTTTAAACGCGCCTACTCCCCCTCTCTTTTTTTCAAGGGAGCTGGGTGAGGTGGGCGTTGTTTAAACGCGCCTATTCCCCCCTGTTTTATTTGCAAGGGAGCCGAGTGGGGCGGGCGTTGTTTAAACGCGCCTACTCCCCCCTCTTTGTTTTCAAGGGAACCGGGTGGGGCGGGCATTGTTTAAACGCACCTATTCCCCCCTTTTTTTTTCAAAGGAGCTGGGTGGGGTGGGCGTTGTTTAAACGCGTCTAATCCCCCCTCTCTTTTTTTTCAAAGGATCTAGGTGGGGTGGGCGTTGTTTAAACGCGCCTACTCACTCCCCTCTTTTTTTTTCAAAGGAGCCGGGTGGGGCGGGCGTTTGTTAAACGCGCCTATCCCCGCTTTTTCTTTTCGTGCTCGTTGGTCGTTCAGATGCTTTTGGCATTCATGGAACCTTTGTGGGCGTTCCTGAGGTTTTTATAAATATCAGTTAATCAGGCGCCTTTGACATTCCTGAGACCTTTTATGAAATTGTCAGTTAATCGGGCGCCCTTGGCGTTCCCCAGACCTTTTGATGAAACTTGTCAGTCAATCAGGCGCCCTTGGCGTTCCCGAGACCTTTTGTGAAACTTGTCGGTCAATCAGGCGCCTTTGGCTGTCCTGAGACCTTCCGTGGACGTCAGTCGATGAGGTGCCTTTGGCATTCCTGAGACCTTTTGTGAACTTGTCAGTCAATCGGACGCCATTAGCATTCCTGAGACCTTTTGTGAATTTTGTCAGTCGATCAGGCACCTTTGGCTGCCCTGAGACCTTTAGTAAACTTGTCAGTCAATCAGGCGTCATTAGCATTCCTGAGACCTTTTGTGAATTTTGTCAGTCGATCAGGCGCCTTTGGCTGCCCTGAGACCTTTGTGAACTTGTCAATCAATCAGGCGCCATTAGCATTCCTGAGACCTTTTGTAAATTTTGTCAGTCGATCATGCGCCTTTGGCTGCCCTGAAACCTTTTGTAAACTTGTCAGTCAATCAGGCGCCATTAGAATTCCTGAGAACTTTTGTGAATTTTGTCAGTCGATCGGGCGCATTTGGCTGCCCTGAGACCTTTTGTGAATTTGTCAGTCAATCAGGCGCCTTTGGCTGCCATAAGACCTTTATGCATACGCTATTTTTCCAACTAACTTTATTGCTTAAAGAAGGCATTTACAAGGTAGGACTCAAGCGTAAAAATTTTTCAACCACTTGCCATTGATAGGTGTTTTGACCTTGGTCCCATTCATGCGCCGAAGCTTGTAGTATCCGCTTTATGTCACTTTCCTTATTGTGAACGAGCCTTCCCAATTTGCTGCGAATTTGCAAGAACTGGCGTTTCTCTGTACGTGCGGGGCGATTTTTAAGACTAGCTCATCAACCTTGAAGGTCCTCTCCTTTACACTCTGGTTGTACTAGTTAGCTGCACGCTTCCTATAAGCTTCCGCGAACTTTTCTGCCCGTGCTCTTCTTTCCTCTATCGTGTCTAAATGGGAAAAGCGGCTCACTTCATCTGGCATGGTATGGCTAGACATTGCCACTCTTGCAGATGGGATTGCTATCTCTGCGGGTAGGATTGCATCTTCTCCGTAGACCAGTGAGTAAGGAGATACGCCTGTAGAACTGCGTTTAGAAATCCTATACGCACAGAATGCCAATGGGAACTGCTCGTGCCATTCTCTATGGTGGTCATATACTGTTCTACTGAGGATGCGGATGAGCGTCTTATTTGTTGCCTCTCGCTTTCCCATTCCCTTTGGGATAATAAGGGGTAGATGTGTGGAGCCTTACATTGTATTGGCGGAGTAAATCAATTACATCCTTGTTCACGAATGATTTCGCGTTATCTGCCCTGATTATCATGGGCGCGCCGAAACTGCAAATGATGTGTTCTTTGATGAATGCGGCTATTGTGGCACCTGCGTAATCTTTGAGGAGTATCGCCTCGACCCATTTCGACGCGCACTCGGTGGCGGTGATTATGTACTTATGTCGCTTTGAGGATGTTGGGTTGATTGGCCCTATAAGATCGATCCCCTAGCTGTGGAACGGTCAGGGCGTTTCTATGCTATGCAATAGTGCGTGGGGGGCTTGGATCAAGTTCCCGTGTGTCTGGCACTGCAAGCATCTTCGGGTGTGTTCTGCGGTGTCACTTTCCATGGTCGGCCAGTAAAACCCTCCTTCGTAGAGTTGTAGAAACAACTTCCGCATCCCCTGGTGCTCTGCATCGTGGGATCGGGTCATGACTTCTATGGCTTCCTGATTTGACAGGCATCGCAGCGCGGCATTACCATAACTTCTCCGATAGAGAATGCCTTCATGCATGAAGAAACGCGCTACCTTCCTTTGTATTTTTAAAGCCATTTGTCTGTCACCAGACAGCTTCCTGTGTTGGATGAAATCGATGTAAGGTTGTCTCCAGTTTACTTATTCGACTGTGCAGACCTCCGCGGGCTGTGGCGGGGCTTGGAAATCGGCATAACTATCTTGGAGTGCTGCTGCTTGAGCTGACATACTTGGCCAATATACGCCCATCCTTTGAAGCCTTCTGTATAGATGAACGACACGGTCTGCCCACATGTTTTCGTGTGTAGTTATTGGAGTAACTTCTCCGCCTCCTTTTTATTTACACATCTTGCGAGGGATCCTCTGGCCTCCCTGTAGTACAACGCACCTTGGATCATCACAAACTGCTTTAAGGCTTGAGTAGGAATTACTCGCTCTTCGTCCATCCGCGTCAAGTCTTCGATGTATGCCTTTCTCCAGTCGTCCGCCTCCTCGAAGGACATGTCATCTTTCCAAGTACTGGGTATCCCTTTTCTTCGTACCGTAACCGTACCCTCTTCTTCGTCGTTTAATGGTACCTTGCTTGCCAAGTCGTCTGCGTGTTTATTTTCGCCTCTGCCAGTATGATCTAAAGTCGATCCCGTTTGACTCATCATCCTTTGGGCCTCCGCCCGGTAGGGGGCCAGGTGCGGCTCTTTGACGTGGAAATCCCCGTTCACTTGATTCATAACGAGCCGGGAATTGCCTTTGACTTTCACGCCTCCAAGGTTAAGCTCTTTCGCCATTTGGAGTCCCAAAATTAGGGCTTCATACTCTGTCATATTATTAATGCATGGAAAATCCAGTTTGAACGAGTATGAGAGTAGTTCTCCCCGCGGGGCTTCGAAGACTACTCCTGCTCCTCCCACGTACCCGTAAGAGGACCCGTCAAAGAACATGGTCCAAGGCTTGTCGACATCTGCGGCCGCGATCTCTCCAGGTATGTATTCATGTACTTCATCGTCTCCTTCTCCTGGTAACATGGCCATGAGGTCGGCTATTGCTTGTCCCCTTACAGAGTTCGGTCGTTGATACTTGAGCTCGAATTCCGACAGTTGAAGCAACCATCGGGCGGTTCTCCCTGTAAGGACAAGCCAAGCTTGTGTGCACGCTATCGGGTTTGCTGCTGCCACCACAATGGTTTCATGTGTTAGGAGGTAGGGGCGCAGCTTTTTAATCGCGTGTATGAAGGCTGATAGACACATTTTTGTGTCTAAGTTGTCCTCAATTTTCTGTATCATTGGTACTCGATTTTGTACTTATGATGGTGTTTTTTGTGTTTGTAGGTATTTTTGGAAAATTCGGCTCGAAAAATTATGCGGGGCACACCCGGAGGACATTTGCTATGCGGACTCTCACTTTGGTTAAAGGGCACCTCAGGGCGTCAAGTGTTATTCGCACCCCCATGTCTGTAAGGGGAGGTATTTTTCTACCTTTTGAACAATGTTTTTGGCGGGAAAACAAGTCATCGCACCTGCAGAATTAGGGTTGAGATTTTGATCGAGTTTTAGAGAGACTAAAAGGCTGAAATTGATTGGGTTTACTTCTTAGGCCTAAACAGGCCTGGTATAGTCATTTGATTGAACCCAAATTGGCTAGAACTCGAGTTCGAAGGAAACAGAGGTGTGGAGTTCACGGGATTTTTCCGGAAGATATTGCAGGTTGATTCGGTGAAATTCTGTTGCTGTTTTTGGTTGAGAATGACTTGTCACGGTCAAATAAATATGGTAAGTCGTGTGGAAACAAGAAAATAGGAAGGTGTATGTGGATTGAATATAACATGGTGAGTGAATATTCACGGGATATTGCACTCTTTCCCGTGTTTTCCTGCGATTAGCATGTGTCTATTGGGTGTTTATATTCTTCATGAGTGTGTAATCGATAAGTTAGAAAGAAGTTCGACAGCTCTATGCGCGTAGAGGAGCTAAATGAAGAAAATATTATCCGTGAACCGCAGAATTCTTTTTTGAAGATATATGGAGTTATTACGAAGATTTTTGGGCTGCTGTTGAGTATAAAAGGGATTGTGGGAGTCGGAGAAAGGGGCATGGAGTGATTGGGGAGTAAACATAGATCAACAACGTGAGAAATCACGAGTTGCAGAGAGAAGTTTCTGCTGCTGCAGAACTGAAGAACACGAAGAACATAAGACGCCTGTGGACAGTTGTTCATGCTACAGTGTGAACGACAAATATTTGAGGGTCGCAGCGCTACAGTGTCAACGACAGTTAAGTTTTATCGTTTTGTAAAAGTGTCCATTGTAACAAATATAAGTGTTACGAATCTCTGTTTTCATATATTTTCATCTTTGTAAGCACCTTTTGAGCAATGAAATCATACTTTGAGCGTGTTTCCGACATGATGAGCTAAACTCCAACACTGGGCGACGGAGGAAGACGAATTTCATACATGGGTAAAATTATTTAATTCTTTTTAAGACTTTTGCATTAATTTGAATTGAAATATGATTTGAATTAATTGGTTGTCATTTAATTTGATGAGGTATGCTTAGCTTAAATGTTTTGATACATCATGCTTAGGATTTACAACTAATCTTTTGAGAATCTACCTTGGCAAAATCAGAGTCCATTTTAATTTTATTTATTGAGCTTTAATTGTTGAGAATAAATAAATTGAACCTATGTTATGAATTCGACGAAATCCTAGTCCCAGTAACTCTCTTCGTCCTGTGACAATATTTTGTATATATTTTTCTTTTATTTTAGTTTATTAATATTTAAAATCAATCTCATCAAGTCCGAGTGAACGACAACCTTGCTTACTACTATTCAAAATTCGATCAAAGGCCAAACATGCTTGCTCTACACGCGGGTATCTTAATTTTGCATCTCGTAGGACCCGACTCACGTAATAGATAGGTGACAGCTCAGTTCCCCCCATGTCTTGTGCGAGAACTGCGCCGATTGCTGAGCTGGTAAACGCCGTGTAGAGATAAAGAGGGACTCCGCGTATCGGAGGTCTAAGAATCTTAGGGCTGACAAGACACTGCTTCAACTTTTCAAAGGCGGCACACTGTACCTTTCCACATACGAAGGGTATACCTTTTTTCAGCAAGGGAAGGAAGGCAGTCATCAGCTGATCTAAACCAGGCACGAAGCGTCGTGTGTACCATATTCGTCCTATAAAGGATTGCAACTCTTTGGTGTTCGCCGGCGGTGCCATTGTTGTGATTGCTTCGACTTTGCTCGGGTCTACTTGAATTCCCTCATTAGTCACTACAAAGCCCAATAATTTCCCGGATGTGACCCCAAAGGCGCACTTGAGAGGGTTCATCTTGAGTTTGAATTTCCTGCATCTCTCAAAGGCCGTCATTAGGTGAGAGATGTGATCCTCAGCCTCTTGTGTCTTGACTACGATGTCGTCAACATATACTTCTACTGTCTGGTGCAGCAGGTTGTGGAAGATGGATGTCATGGCGCGCTGATACGTGGCACCGGCGTTCTTCAATCCAAACGGCATCACTACGTAGTATAAGTTGCCGTATGGGGTTTGGAAGGCGGTTTTCTTTGCATATGTAGGGTAAATCTTCACTTGGTTATATCCTCTGAAGCCATCCATGAAAGAATATCTTTTGTTTTTCCCGGTCGCGTCTAGCGTCATGTCGATGTTTGGCAGCGGGAAATCGTCCTTTGGGCAAGCTCGGTTCAGGTCTCTATAGTCTACACATCACCTAACCTTTCCATTTTTCTTGGTTACTGGCACGATGTTAGCCAACCAAGTGGGGTGTTGTATTGGCTTAATGAATTTGGCTTTAAGTAGCCTCTCCACTTCCTCCTTTATCGCGAGGGTGGTAGCCCTAGGAAACTCGCGGCTTCTTTGCTTCACGGGTTTGAATTCAGGCGATACTCCTAGATTATGTACCACGAGATCGCTATCTAAACCCGGCATTTCGTCATAGTCATAAGCGAAGATGTCCTTGTATTCTTTAAGTAACGCGATCAATGCTACCCTTTCCTATTGGTCCAGATTCTTGCTTATCATGATGGTGTGCTTGTCTTCTTGTGTTCCTATGTTGATTTCTTCCATTTCGTCCACGGTAAGGTCTTTTGGCGTTCGTTCCTCATTGGTTCTCGTAGTGACGCTTTCCAACTGATCGCGCAATTCTTGGTCATCAATCGTGCTGTAGGGAAGCTCGGACAAGCTTTGTTCTGTGCTTTCATCGGGAACCCCCGCTTCACTCATCAACTCGTCAGCGTGGTTTTTCTCATTTGTAGGCATTCCCTTGGCTAATTGCTATAATCCGTACACATGTCCACCATCGGGCCTGGAAAAGCGTTGGAAACTGGGTTGCTCATCTTGCTTCCTTTTTCTTTCCGTTGGTAACACCATCCTTGACGGACTGAACACGGATTTTGTGGGTTCCGCTTTTTCTTTGTCCCCTCACTTCGGCAGCGGGGTCAGTCGAGCTTCAGGAATTTCGTCCTCTTTTTTTGGCTCGTCATAGAAAATTGCGTCCGCCATATATGCTTCTTCTGGGTCGAAAGGGTTACTCGTGGCAGGAATTCGGTACTACTTGCCTCCAATGTTAGTTTTTATACATTGATGGTACGTCGACGCGACTACTTTGTGGTTGAGTAGCCAGCCTCTCCCTAGTAACACATGGAAGGTAGTGTCATCTTCTAGAACATAAAAAGGGGTGGTCCCTCGGATAAGACCAACCTTCATTGCTAGGTTAATGATTCCAATAGCTTTTTGGGCGTGGCCTCCAAACCCTTTCACTGTAGTGACTCGCATTCTTATCGCGGACCGCTGTATGTCTAAAACATCGAGCGTATGCATTGAAATCGGGTTTAAGGACGTGCCCCCATCAAAAAAAGCTCTTTTTAGCGGTTGTCTATTGATATACACGGTGAGATATAGAGACCCGAGGTGCTCTTTCGGGTAACAGATGTCTTCGTTGGTGAATACGATCGCCTCCTTGGGGAGAAGCCCACAGGGCCTCCCTGCTGCTATGGCCTTAGACGCTTCCTTGATTTGATCTTCGCTGAAGCCGAGCGAATCAAAGAACTGTTGAGACAATACTGTCTTAGAAAATTGATGAGCCACGCCGTCTGTGTTAGCAAAAGTGGAATTCTCTATATCCACCTCGCATGCTTCTCCTTCATCCTCGTTCCAAGGCCTCCAGGCATCACCGCTTGGGGTCATGGGAAAGCACTATTACGTGATGTGGGGTGGTTTTTCCATCTTCCGCTTTGTTCATTTCAATCTCGCATATTTCAAGCTTCTTCTGAAACATCCTTCGCAGGTTGAAGCAGTCGATTGTAGGGTGTTGTATCCTTCGATGAAAGTGACAATAGCGCGCATCATTTTTGTCTAGAGCTCTAGGATCCATTTTTTTCGGGGGCAACTAGGTTTCCTTGTTTGCTACCCATTGTTCTAATAATCCGACGATTTGTTCCTTGCTGCAAGGCAGAGGTGGCGGGAGCGCTTGTGTTCCCCAACCCTCGTGATTATTATTTGCACGGGTATTTCTCGGCATGGTCGATACAGTGTTAACCGAGTTTCGCCAAACATAATCCGAGCTTGGTTCTTCAATGCAATCGGCGATCCTTGCGGCTGCCTCCTCCAGTTCTACAAATGTGGGGAAGCGAAAGTTTACCAGATTCTTTTTGAAAGATGGAGTCATCCCCCGAACGCAGATTTCTACTAACGCTTCTTCTTTAACGTCTTCATGGAAATCGAGAGTGAGAAGGCGGAATCTAGTGATGTATTTTTCTATTTCCTCGCCTATGCGCTGATTGCACTTGCTCAGGTCTATGGTTGTGACATTCCTTTTTGCTGAATAGAACTTTCTGAGAAAAAGCGTTGACATGGCTGACCATGAATGGACGCTCCTTGGCTTGAGGTTGTCGTACCAGGTGAACGCCGTATCAGTCAGCGATTTCGGAAACTCTCTTAGGAATCGACTAAGGTGCTCTCTCATGTTGCCTTGGCCATTGTATACCTTGAATTTTGGTAAAGTATAATCCTCAGGGTACTGATATTCTATGATTTCAGAGGAGTAAGGACTCGCCGTGAAGTTATAATTGTCTTGTTTAACAATTTTGTAATTCAATGGTATTTTGCGATCGCCTCTTGTGTCATAGCCCGCAGGCTCGTTTTCCACTTCCTCTACATCTTCTGTTGTTTCTTTAACATTTTTCCCTGCACTAGCCACCTTCATGAGCTTTCTCAGCTCTCTTTCTTTACGTACGTGCTCTTCTTGTTCTTTTTGTATCTCCTCGAGGGAAAGATGAGTGAGAGGCGCTTCCTCGCCCTCGTGCTGTTTATCTTCTTCGCGCGTGATATTTGATTTTCTTGCCTGCGTGATTGGGTCTGATACTATACCTACTCTTTCTCCTTCTGGGTTAGTTGGGGGTGTGTTTAGGTTTCCTGCCTCGCCTGAGCTAGCGCCTTCTGTGTGTGTCATTGTAAGCTAGGCACGAGCCTCCGGGTGTGGTCGCCAAATGTTGAAGGGTGAATTTCAGTTTAGGTTTTACCCGTCCTAGCTATTACACATGACCTCACAATTCCAATAATAGTAAGAGAGGGTTGTCTTTCCATTATACCTTTTCCTTTCATTTATAGGATTTCCTAAAAGCCCCTCTTTTTACTACTTCATGACACATGTCCTAATACCTCTTAATTACCCTTAATGTCATTCTTTAACATAACCCCTTCGTTCTTCATTAATTCCTCCTTTATCCTCCCATCTTTCATGAGTATCTTCTATTTGGGATTGGGTTTAGTCCCCAAGTCCTACATCTTAACCCAAGTTCACCTCTATTCTTAGGGGCATCTCCAACTCGTTAAGGGGTATTATTTTTCATGTATCAACACTCACAATCCCAAATTAGACGGCTCTACTTCTTTTGTAACCTTGACTCTTTCCGAGTCTTAGACTTTTTTATGCAATATCTTATTTACAAAAAAAAAAGAAAGTATTTAAATTATTTATTTTTAATTTTTTTTGTAGTCGGTATTTAATGAAGCCTAGCTCCAACCAAATGGTTTTGAAGTCTTTTATTAAATGAGAATACGGGATCACCTAATTAATCTATAACAAAAGTTCAAAAATACCTTTCAGTAATTAACCTAAATTTAAATAAAAACCAAAACCAAAACAAAATCCTAAATCTAATCTAATTCTAATTCATCTCCTCTTCTTCTTCTCCATCGTGACGATGAATAGGTTAGATGTGATCAAATTACGAATTTGGAAATAAGTTTAAAAAGCCTGCCCTTTTCCATCATAATGACTTCAATCACGTACGTAAGAATCGAAAAACCCACCTTTTTTGTTTGTTTGTTTTGATTGCATAAATAGGTTAAATATGATCAAATTAAAAATTTAAAAATTAGTTTCAGAGCAACATACGTGGGGAAATCAACATTTTCCGACCATAAATCAACTCTAAGGTTTGGAAAATATGAATTCCCAACCGTAAACCAACTCTACGGTTTGAACAAAATTATATTTCCAAACCGTGGGTGAAATTGTCAACCCAGTTCTACGGTTTAGAATTCTTACTATCCAAATAGTAGATTTATTATACGATTTGGAAAATTATATTTCCAAACTGTAGATAAGATTATCAGGTAAAAACCAATTCTTCCCATCGTAGGTGCTTAGTCCCAACCGCAAACGACCCTGAATTTGGCTACGTTTTGGAGTTCCTCACGGTATATTTAGTTTACGGTTTGATTTCCCACCGTATATTATACGTACGATTTGGTTTCTATACCGTAGATGCCTCTTACGGTTTGGTTTTCAAACCATAGTTGGTGCTTAATTATTACGATCATGATTATAATCTTTTTATGATCATGATTGTCTTTTTTTTCTTTTTCTGAGTTTCAATTGTTAAGTATAAATCAAATCATTAATCTAATTTAGTTTAGTTAATCCGATCGTTAACACTAATTAACCGAGGGCATCCTAGGCATTGACAAAAATTGTAGGATAAGGGGGTTTGGAGATTACTATTTCATGACCCGATTTTGTCCTTTTGTGAGCCCTCAAAATTACTTGGTTGGAGCCCCTACAATAATTGTTTAATTAATTGGTCTAATTGTTTCTTGAAGTGATGCGAAGCTTTTTTGGATTAATTGTTTTGTGAAGTGATGCGAAGCTACCTGGTATGCACTTCAGGTTATAATCTAAAAATGTAACTCTAAAGTGAAAACAATCGCCCGCCCCCATTTTTTAAGAGTTATTGCTACTTTCAAACCCATATCCCAAAAATTCTTGTGCGTGTCGTTTTTCTCGTGAAAATTATATTGAGAGATTCATCTTTGTTTGCTTAATTTGGCGTTCCCTATTGTTATTATTTTTGTCTATGATTTTAGTCATGTCTTGTCCACGATCCAAATATTGGAATAGTCCCAGTGAGATTTTCATTTAAATCTCAAAAATATTTTAAAATTTTACTACTACACACAAACCTGCCTATCTTTTAGAGACGGAGGTAGTAGTAAATACGCATCCACGATGTGATTGCCATTCCGTTTCAAAAACCCGTACAAGATATTATTCGTTGAATAGTTTTTTAGCTATATACAAATAAGATGTTCTCTTAAAAATTCATCGTTCCAAAACTGCTCGACGTCACATTATTATATTCACATTCTAGTTGAATGGACAACATGTGCGAGACTGTTATGTGCATATACAAATGTAATAAATATGTAAAAGTAAAAACATAGCAGGGTGCAGTCATCTTATCCCAAAGGCGGTATTATGACGGCTTATGAGAACCATAAAACAATATAGTGGCGGCTTATGAGGTCTAATTTATAATGAAAACCACTTGTTAGTACACAATTTAATTACGACAAACCAAGCACTCTTCTAAAAATTTAAAACTCCAACAACGCGACCTTTTGCATCTTCATCTGCTTCTTTGTCAGTCTGAACAACTCCGTCGACTTCGACCACGCCATTCACAATATTAAATCTATGTGACCAACTCAAGAAACGTCAGTTTCAGAATTCTTTAACAGTGGGAAACTTTAAATATTATAAAGGCTAAGTCTAATATGAATCCAAATGAAACTTATGCTTTAGAATGCATCCATCTAGAATGCTGAAACATCATTCTTTCTATGGTAAAGATCAAAATCATCATAGACTGATGCACATTAAATGAAACCAAAAATGTTGCTCTTTGATAGTAAGAGTATATAGTTAAAAAAAAAAAAACGTGTAAATCCTAGGAGTACTTTCTAAATGAAGGTGCTAATAATTGTAAGATGTCTTGTGTTTTGGAAGCAAGTGGACTCAAACGGAAACCAAAAAAAAATTGGAAAAACTTAATAATCTCAATTTAATTTGTGAGAAAGAAAGAAAGAAAACAGAAAGAACTCCTTTATAGTGTCTGTTAATGGTCGTCTATTCTTTGTATATATATATATATAAATCAATTACAATTATTGGGCATGCATGGCTAACTGTGACAGACCGGAAAATTTACGCCTAGCGCGCCAGGGTGCGCAGGCCATAACTTCCCCGATGCACCATGATGATGCTACTTACCGGGCCTTAAAACTAGGCAAATGCACGTTCATTTTCCCTTGCTAGCATGCTCTTGGATCATGATGTAGCTAAATTAGCTTCCACACTATTCCAATTTACCCTTGTTCCGCAAAGGGTTTGTTAAGAAAACAAAGACTTTCTTAAAACAACAAAAACGGCCTTTTGAGGCCCTAAACGATGGAATTTGGCTAAAATTCCAAGATCGTGATCACATAGTATCACGTCTTGACCATTGGTCCGTTTCCAATCAATTTAGACTCGTCTTGAGCTAAATCACGACACTCAGGTTTTTAGACTCCAGATATGTTGTAACTAGCTCATCTGCATCAAATTGTATTTCTCGTGCCAAGTGTGCATCTATCAAGCTCATGATGTACTTTCCTTAGGCTTATGCAAGCTCCGTCATCTTGCATATTGATGTAGCTTACTTTATAGGCCATGCCCAATTCACAATTGGTGCGTATGCCAACTCCGTGTAGCTTGATAAGCGGTATAGCATCCATTGAATGGCATGCAAACTAGCCTCATCAAGTGTGGCCACAATCATCTCTTGCATCACAATGTCGAGCCAGATAATATGAGAGGCCAAAATGCCGCAATCATCTCGCATTTGGATGATATGAGCGACAAGGTGCTGGACCGGCAATACAACAATTCATTGCGACTGCCTACGTACCCTTCTCTACTCTAAAGGGATCAAGCACAAACCGTAGTTCATCCTTGAAAGGGACAAGCAACCTAAACCAACTCGTTTGAAAGGCTGTGACCTAGAAATAATGGTAATGGCCAAGTCCGTATAGGCCATTCTGTCAAATTGCACAAAGATTGCGCATTTCGGGTCAGCGACATGGCATAGTGATACCTTTACATCATATGCCCCATTTGCAAGGCTACGCAACTATAAATGAGGCTTACGCATCATTTATACTCTTTCGGCTAAGTTATCAACCAACTACCCCTCCCTATATATGTTAACTTACCATTTCTACAACTTAGAAAATGGGAGAGGATTGACATGCTTGCTTCACTAGTCATGGCTATTGCGATGTATACCTGAATAACAAGCACTGATTGCTGAGTTATATTCTGTAATGCACAATGATTGCACATCACTAGTTCTGTCTGCTGCACAATGATTGTGCATTCACTCGTTCTAGTTATTGCACAATGATTGCGCATTACTCGTTCTGGTTGTTGCATAATGATTGCATGATGAGTGCCAAATATTGCATATTTCTACACCTTTTTATTGTCATTTAACTCATCTTTTGCGCTTTAAAGTCATATATTATCCCAAATTCCGTGTTTTCATTGTTTTCAAGAATAAGTACTTGTACTAATTAATTTTGTGTTTTTAGGTACTAAATAAAGCTTGGAAGAATTAAGGATCCAAAAGGGAAAAGAATTGGTGACAACGGAAGAGAGACGAGTGAAGAATGTTGTTTGCACCTCATCTGCAAGTGAAGAATGTTGTTTGCAAGCTAAAACTAGACATGGGCTTGAGATATATTAGCTTTGACAAAGACATGGGCTTAGAAGAAATACAAACCAAGACCCAAACTCGGTGCCATGTCTGGGCCGTCAGATTTAGCATAACTTCACAACATCCAACATCATATCCGTTCGACGCATCAACGTTTGCTGCTTCCGCTCAACACCATATCCTCCTAAAATCCCTTGTATGAGCAGAAGACAAACACACCTTCACTTCGTCTTTTCTTCCCTACACGCTATGCAAAAACCATGAGTTCTCTTCCTCCATCAATCACTTCCATTTCCGACCACAACCATTATTTCAGACACCCTATGCAATCAATCAACCTCCTAGCCTCTTTCTATCTCCATCTTAGCTTCTTATCCAAAATAGTAACCCTAGAATCTAGGATTGAGAGAGATGGAGTTAGGGTTATCTTCAAGAGCTAAAGCAAACATCAAATCAAGTGTTGCAGAGAAGAAGCAGAGTGGACAAGAAATTCTGGCAGTTATGGTGAGTGGGTATCTATCAGTTTATGAATTGAAGTCTAATTGAGAGATTTTCATGTATAAATAGGGATGAGAATTGTATGAAAAACTCATGCCCGGATTAGCCGGTGCACCAAGTAGTAGTTTATGTTTGTTTTCAGTGTTATCATCATGTTCTAATTCCATAACTAGGGTTTAGATGAAACCCTGACTCTCTGTTATGTTATTCATACTGTTTATGTTACTCTTAAATGCTTAAATTGTGTTAAGATATAATTGAATCTAAGTACGTCAACATTTTGCTTTCACGGTGTACGCCATGTATCCATTGTAGTTAGAATACCACTGTGTTGATTATGCTGCAACTCAAGCTTAACCAGACTGTTATTGATCCTTAGACTAATTGTGCCACCGAGAAGACAAGTTAGTGCTTTGGAAAGATACCTTAGTTGTGATTGAACTATCCATTGGTGAAACACCTTAGGTAAGTGGTAGACTTTACACTTCTCCCTTATCTGTTACAAGGACAAGAGTAGTATAATTAGTTGAATACATAATGTGAGTTAGTAGTGGATTTGACAATCCTAGTATCCTCTTTATCATTGCTTTGCATTTTGTTTTACTATTTCAGTCACTACCAACTTATTTGTCGTATTGACGCCCAACAAAACCCTTTTGTGTTACTCCTTTTTCGAATCAGTTGTAGTGAGACCATAGAACCGACTCCACTCCCACCTTGTCCCTGAGGATCGACCTGTGCTTGCCCTGTGTTGCATATCGATACTGTGCTCTTGCAGTTTGACATAGTCGTAGGCTTTGTTTAAAGTCCTACCAAGTTTTTGGCGCCGCTGCCGAGGACTCG
Source organism: Papaver armeniacum (assembly GCA_023531295.1). Classification (NCBI taxonomy): domain Eukaryota; kingdom Viridiplantae; phylum Streptophyta; class Magnoliopsida; order Ranunculales; family Papaveraceae; genus Papaver; species Papaver armeniacum. Next base: position 40,186 of record JAJJWW010019465.1, read on the forward strand.
GTAGCGGTGTAACTGAAGTTTCTTCGTCACTTTACTGATTTTAACTTAATTATGTAGCATATTAGTTGTAGTTTTTCTTTTTATTTCAACTTTTCTGTTTTCCTTCCATTCTTAGTATAGTTTTGTCGTGTACTCCATCTGTTATATAACCTGCATCAGTGTCATGTACTGCATATTATTGTAACCTGTTCCATTTCAAGCTTTTAGTTGTAACATCAGTAGGTAGTTTATAGCTTAGGTTGTAAATGTGTTAGGTTTCTGTCGTTTTTAGTTTTGTTAGATTACTGATAAACTATTTGTATACTTGCATCAATAAGCATTCATATAGGAATTGTAAATATTAGTTTTGGTTAGTTATTCATTGTCATTGTGGTTACTGCCTGCTGCTCAGTCTTAGGCTTTACCAACAGATAAACCTCAGTGCTTGGGGTACTTGAACTTTGAATCTGCAACCCTGGTTTTTCACATCGCAGCTGCCTATGCTTCCTTCTTGAACTTTCTGCACTTGAGCTGGCTGAATCATAAGTGGTCTAAATTTCTGTTCTATGTACCGTGCAATCATATGTTAGATTTAGACTATAGTCAGTAGGTGTCAATCGGTTTACATCATATTTCTGGGTCTGTAACTTTCCATCCCACTTGAGTTATTTCGGTTGGTTGAGCATATGCCAGCATAACTTAGATTTTTTCTAAGGATTATCTGTCACCTGTGTTTGGAGTCTCAGCAAGTGTGTTGCAGTTTTGTTAGTTCACTGCTACTCAGGATCTTTAATCACTCTGTAAAAATAGCCATCAAGTTCTCATATGTTAGATTTAGCTAAAAAAAAAAAAAAACAAAGATAACCGGCATTATCCACACATGCACCTTATCTGCAATCCATTACGATATTTTCAGTATTAATGTTTTGGTGTATGTGCTTCAGGTGTCCAATTCTGGGAACTGAAAGTTTTTGTTGAGCTAGCAGGTACCTGCAATACTGCTGCAGAAGCAAGGCAAAAGAGGAAAAGGAACAACACAATTTGTACCTGCAATACTGTTATTCGAAACCAAAAGAGGAGAGGAATGAGCGGAAAAAACCTTAGTATCGTGCTTACACCTGGTCCTGTACCGGCGGTATTTCTCTTGAACCTTGAACGTGAATCTTGTCACTGTCATAGCCAAACACCATGTTTGCTTGATTAAACCAGTTGCTTTATGCAGCATTTTCCATCCCTGCAAACACATGGTATCTTAGTGCATGTTCCTGTAATGTTTGAGTAGCTTATTTTGTGAACTGAATTGTAAATTCACTGTGCACTTTTCACTCTCTGAATTAGTGTTTCATTCCCATAACCATTGATTCCCAGATTTGCGCATTGCTACTTGTTCGACAGTCATAACATGTTGAGTGATGTTCTTAAACTGATTGCCATGAATGCTTGATAAACTAGCTACCTTGCTGAGTATTATCCAACCCTGCGACATATAGCATATGTGTGCTTGATTCTGTGACACTTGGAGTAAAATTCCTGCTAGTTGAAATTCTGTTTAGCTGCACTAAGTTTGTGTCTGTTTGAATCTCCAAATCCCTAAATCTGAACATTACTGCGTTGCCAGATCAGTACAACATCTTGGTCCTGTATTAAGTCAGTGTGCATAATTCCTAGGATTAGCTATTGATTCTCGCAAGCACTGTCTCCCTGAATTGTTGTGTTTCTTGATTATCTAATTGTTGACATGTGAATGGTATGTCTGTGTGCTAAGCTGTGATCATTTCTTTTCAAACCTGTTTATCTAGCTAGTCCTCATCAACCCTGTTTGGACAATGAGTGATGCTATGAATAAACCCCATAGTCTCCATGAGTACATGTACCCCACAAGAACAAGCCTGTTATCATGTATCGTCTTACCTCAGACCGACCACCCATTTGAACTAAATGCAAGCATGATACAAATACTTCCTATATTTCGAGGTTTAGATTATGAGAACCCCTATAATCATGTAAGAGAGTGTGAACAAATTTGTCGGACTATGCAACCTGACCATATGTACGAAGACTCTCTGAAATTGCGCTTGTTTACATTTTCTTTAAAGGAAAGGGCTAAAACATGGTTTTACGGTTTGAGACCACAGTCCATCACCACTTGGAACCAACTTACAAATCAATTTTTCAAAAAAATTCTTTCCACATTGTAGGACCATTACTATTCGTCAAAATATTAACTGTTTTGTCCAGTTAGATGGGGAGATTCTTTATCATTATTTTGAACGGTTTAATGATTTGTTGATTGAGTGTCTGCACCATGGCTTTGAGAAGTGGAGACTGGTTGTCCTCTATGAGGACTAGACTTTAAATCTCGAGCCATGATTGAGTCTATGTGTAATGGTGAATTTCTTGATAAAACTGTGAATGATGCATGGTCGTTTTTAGCTGAGATTGCAGAGAAAACCCGTCAATGGGACTCCATTAGGGAAACTTCGACACCATCACATAATATTGGTGACCCCCATGAGTTAGAGTCTGATTCTAACTCTGATACAAGCATGAACTGCATATTTAGGAGAGGCAACGCCCTAGAAAGTTGTAGAAATACAAATATTATTATGCCTAATTCCTATGCGCAATCCGAACTCCATGTTTGTATGTCGTATGATAGCTCAGACCAGTTGATTAAAAATTATCCTAGATTGCAAAATCCCTGTTACAATGATGATGATGATGATGAATCAAACTTCGAAAACGGTGTGTCCAGTCCCACTCATGCAACTGATGTTGATTATGAACCTAACTTAGAAGTCAATGAGTGGACTGAAGACACCGCAATTGTTAATAGGGAAGAGTATGCATATTACTCTGATAATGAACCGATGTTAGAAGAGCAAGTTCTTATTGAAGATACAATTTTGGAGTCACATGACTCTGAAATTCCAGACCATAGTGTAGAGACTTCCATTGATGATGTTTCTTCTAATATTCATATTCATTGCAATCCAGATGATTTTGGTACTGATTTAGGGCTTGTGCAGTTTCCCTGTGAAGAATAGCATAACACACAACTTGTGTGTGACTTGGAAAAGGTTGAATTATTTGTTGACACTAATAATTCTATGCATGAAAATATAAGTGATGTGTCTGATTCTCTGCATGGGTTACATTGTGATGTTTCTTCTGATTTGCCTATGCTTGAAACTAAAGTTTTGAATGATGCCGATGATAGTGAATTGGGGTTTGCTGATTTGTTCTTTGAATGCGAGCATGATAGAGTACTACTTGCTTCTGACTTGGGAAAAACTGGACTGCATAGTGATATTTTTGATCCTAGAAATGAATGTAACTTAAATGCATCTGATTCCCTTCCTAAAACACAGTATGTTGCTCAATCTGATTTTCTTATGCATGACACAGAGGTTTTGGATGATGATTATGAACTGGGGCTTGATGATTTGTTCTATGAAAATGCACATGATATACCTGTTTCTGACTTAGGGAAAGTGTTTGATTGTACTAATGATCTTATACATGAAAACAACTTAGATGTACCTACTTTCCTACCCATATCACAAACTGGTAATCTCTCACCCAACCTAGATTTGGTTTGTAACAAAATTGTAAAACTAATTTTTCAGAAAATACCTAATCGAGGATTGGAACTGTGTGCCTCCCAAGTCCTCTTGGACTATTTTGCATCTAAATATAATATTTTCGAGGAGCCACAGTCGAAATGCATAACTCTGCCCGTTCCTGCCACAGTTCATTTTGAACTAGACCTTGTGCATGATGAACCTCCAAAACTGCGAGATTTTGTGTCCAAAAGTATATCCGTTGAAAAATCCAGGTTTGGGGGTAGCTCATTTTGTTTTGCAGTCTCACTTGCATTTCTGTCTTATTATAATTGTGTGAGGCTGTTAAAATTTCTGCATTCGATCTTTTGGGTTGATCCTCAACTCTTTCGATTGTTGGTGTATGGTGAATTTTCCTTGTGTATAATCCAGTAGGTAATTTTTCTATCTTGAGTCAGTTGAGTCTTCTTTTATCTTGTATATATTGTGCTAATCCAATATGATCTCAGCTGAAAATGTTGGATTCTAGCCTTGAATAATGAAGCTCTAATCTCACTTTCGCCGACATACCGGTAATCTGCCCTTTTCTCTAATAAACATGGTTCTCATGGTATGTTGTTAGTTAAATTCTTATCATCTTTTGAAACATTGAGGATAATGTTAGATTTAGGTTTGGGGGAGTATTTTGCATATAGAGTTTTTAGTCTTTTGCAAAAAAAAAAAAAAAAAAATCAAAAATTCAAAAATTTGCATAAAACCTCCAACTTTTAGAGATTTTAGAGTCACTAGCATGCTTCTAGCTATGTTTACATAGAGAGTCTGACCGAAATAACTGAACTTGGAAGTACTGGAGAACACAATCGGGTTTCTTAGTTAGAGCGTTAAAGTTGGATTTAACCATGCCGGTGGGCAAATTAGGTGCTGCAAAGATATTTGGTAGTAGAGTTGTGATCACCCTTAGTGGAGACTACCTATTTTTACATCAAGAGAGGCACCGACCTTCAATTTTTGTGACTATCTAAACAGTCCTTTTAGAGTGTGTGTCACCGTACGTAAATTCCGGGTAGGAATGGTGAGCTACCCAACTTCGCACCAATTTCAGCACTATTTTTGATCTCTTGAGTGCTAATTCCGTCAATCATGAGGATGTCGTCTAAAGATGAAAACTCCTTCTTGTAGTTTGATTTGCAGTTAGCACCATTCTCTCACTCGACAACATCAACAGATCCATATAAACACATCATCATCAACGAGAAGAGCAACGTCACATTCTATAAAGAAAGTTGAAATAGTCCGAGGTTTACATGCAACAATTCAAGGAAAAGTAAAAAGCTCCAATTCAAAGTGAAGATACAATACAAAGAGCAGAATTCTATATAAATTTGAAGAGGTATTTTACAAGAGCAAAGAAAACAAAAAAAGATGAGAATTAGTGAAGTTCATGAAATCAAGACAATACAGGTTGTGAAGAATTAATTGATAAAGTCCTTCATCCATGGCTTTTGTAGTTTTATTATTTTGTTATTTTCAGTTTGTATCATAATCCAAAAAAAAAAAAGAGAGAGAATTATTACACTTTGTTTTTAGTTTTGTTTAATAACCACCATGGTAAAGAAGAAATTTAAGAGGAAAATTCAAGCAACAAGGAAATTGAAGAGAAAAATCAGAAATTGTCAAGGTTCTACGAAGTCAGAAGTTCACCATCAACAGTTGAAGACCGAAGATTGAAGACGTTTCTATGGATGCTGTGAGAGTGGTGTTGATTTCCGATCAGATGTGAAGGTAAGTGAGTACTCCCATCCTCCTATAATGATTGATTTCTTTTCTTAGAGATCATCAGAAAAAGATTCTTTTTGTCCACAATTTTGTGGAGTCTCCAGAAATTATTTCGGAAGGTTCTCCTTCCCACCATTCAACGTGTGCAGGACTTCTCTCTTTATTCCTGTCTGCACACATGAGAGACTAAAAAAGCGGTCTTTTTGAGTGCAATTATCATAAAAACCTATTGGTGAGGCAGAAGTCGAGGCTTGGGATCACTCTCGAACACGAATTCTTTCATATGGTATGGTTATTTCTCACTCAACTCTTAAGGATGAGAATGCGTTCTTTGGTATTTCTAACTTCGTGTTACTAGCATGCAGAAACTCTATGTCGTCATAGCTCCTTGGATGCTTGGGACTCTATTACGCTTTGAAGTTTGAGAAGGTTTTATGGGTACACCTCTAGTAAACCCTCACGAGACTACAACTCGTCCAACTAGGGACACCTAGGGGTTTAAAGGCTTAGTGCATACGCTAAATGCATTCGATAGATCAGCGACAGTGGTATAATTAGGATTTCTTAATTTCTGTTTCACTTGAGGACAAGTAAAATTCAGGATTGGGGGTATTTGATGAGTGCCAAATATTGCATATTTCTACACCTTTTTATTGGCATTTAACTCATCTTTTGCGCTTTAAAGTCATATATTATCCCAAATTCTGTGTTTTCATTGTTTTCAAGAATAAATACTTGTACTAATTAATTTGTGTTTTTAGGTACTAAATAAAGCTTGGAAGAATTAAGGAGCCAAAAAGGGCAAAGAATTGGTGACAACGGAAGAGAGACGACAAGTGAAGAATGTTGTTTGCACCTCATCCGCAAGTGAAGAATGTTGTTTGCAAGCTAAAACTAGACGTGGGCTTGAGATATATTAGCTTTGAAAAAGACATGGGCTTAGAAGAAATACAAACCAAGACCCAAACCTGGTGCCATATCTAGGCCGTCAGATTTAGCATAACTTCACAACATCCAACAGCATATCCGTTCGACGCATCAACGTTTGCTGCTTCCGCTCAATACCATATCCTCCTATTTTCTCCCTTGTACGAGCAGAAGCCAAGCACACCTTCACTTCGTCTTTTCTTACCTACACGCTCTGCAAAAACGATCAGTTCTCTTCCTCCATCAATCACTTCCATTTCCGACCACAACCAACATTTCAGCCACCCTATGCAATCAATCAACCTCCTAGCCTCTTTCTATCTCCATCTTAGCTTCTTATCCAGAACAGTAACCCTAGAAGCTAAGATTGAGAGATATGGAGTTAGGTTTATCTTCAAGAGCTAAAGCAAACATCAAATCAAGAGTTGCAGAGAAGAAACATAGGGGACAAGAAATTCAGGAAGTTATGGTGAGTGGGTATCTATCAATTTGTGAATTGAAGTCTAATTGAGAGATTTTCATGTATAAATAGGGATGAGAATTGTATGAAAATCTCATGCCCGGATTAGCCGGTGCACCAAGTAATAGTTTATGTTTGTTTTCATTATTATCATCATGTTCTAATTCCATAACTAGGGTTTAGATGAAACCCTGACTCTCTGTTATGTTATTCATACTGTTTATGTTACTCTTGAATGCTTAAATTGTGTTAATATAGAATTGAATCTAAGTACGTCAACATTTTGATTTCACAGTGTATGCCATGTATCCATTGTAGTTAGAATACCACTGTGTTGATTATGCTGCAACTCAAGCTTAACCAGACTGTTATTGATCCTTAGAATAATTGTGCCCTGAGAAGATAGTTAGTGCTTTGGAAAGATACCTTAGTTGTGATTGAACTATCCATTGGTGAAACACCTTAGGTAAGTGGTAGACTTGACACTTATCCCTTATCTGTTACAAGGACAAGAGTAGTATAATTAGTTGAATACATAATGTGAGTTAGTGGTGGATTTGGCAATCCTGGTATCCTATTTATCATTGCTTTGCATTCTGTTTTACTATTTCAGTCACTACCAACTTCTTTGTCGTATCGACGCCCAACAAAACCCTTTTTTGTTACTCTTGTTTCGAATCAGTTGTAGTGAGACCATATAACCGAATCTACACCCACCTTGTCCCAAAGGATCGACCTGTGCTTGCCATGTGTTGCATATCGACACTGTGCACTTGCAGTTTGACATAGTCGTAGGCTTTGTTTAAAGTCCTACCATTGCACAACAGTCGTTCTGGCTATTGCACAATGATTGTGCATCACTCGTTCTGGCTGTGGCACAATGATTGCGCAACACTCGTTCTGGCTATTGCATAATGATTGCGCAACACTCGTTCTGCCAGCTTGCTCTGGCATATTGCACAATTGTTATGCTATATTGGCACTTGGTCAATGTTCCCTTTATTAAGCAACCGAAGCTTTAAATGAAGCTTTATTCTAGGCCATAACGCATTTTTGCGCATGCGCCATGTTAAAAACACGGGGTGTTACATCATTCACCCCATTAAAGAATTTCATCTCCGAAATTCAAAACAAAAACTATTATGGACAATCTCTTCGGTTTAGATTCCTGAGCAAAAGTCCCACATCAGATGCTCAGAAATCACGCAACGTTTCTTTAGTTCATTATGAAATATCAATTAGGACCTTCTGAGCAAATGTCTCATACCGCATACTCAGAAATCCAAAAAAATGTCCACAATGTTACCAAGAATGTCAATTGGACAGTTGCAAAAAAAAGTAGGTATCCTAAGTGGACGTCCCATACCACAGACTCAGGAGTCCCTAAAGTTCACAAGGTTGATGCCAACAACATTTAGTACAGTGTGGAACAGGATCTAGTTGCCCACCGTCCCTGACGGTCATCCAGGTTGCCACTCGTAATTGGGATGCTAGCCTACACGACAACGCACACCGTTGGCCAGCTTCCAACGTGTGGGGATGATCAGTCCCATTGTCCGCCTACCATTCCGAACGGTCTTCCGGATATCCACTCGTAAGTGGGGTGCCACTTAGGCCTGGAAAACTCACGGTACTTAAACAAACTCAACTAGATCCGCAAACTAGCTAACCTGGCAGTTACTAGCTCCTTTCCGCACAAAAGTTGGCCTACTCTCCAACTTTATTTCCTTTTTTGAAGGAAAAATACTCGATGATTAGTCCACTCCGCACAGTCCATAGAGTTATCTCGGAACTTGCTCTGTTACCAACTGTGACAGATTGAAAAATTTATTCGTAGCGCGCCAAGGCGCGCATGCCATAACTTCTTTGATGCGCCATGATGATGCTACTTACCGGGCCTTAAAACTAGGAAAATGCACGTTCATTTTCCTTTGCAAGCATGCTCATGGAGCGTGATGCAGCTAAATTAGCTTCAACATCGTTCCAACTTACCCTTGTTCCGCAAAGGGTTGATTAAGAAAACAAAAACTTTCTTGAAATAGCAAAAACGGCCTTTTGAGGCCCTAAACAATGGAATTTGGCTAAAATTCCAAGACCGTGATCACATAGTATCAACCCTTGATCATTGGTCCGTTTCCAATCAATTTAGAGTCTTCTTGAGATAAATTACGACACTCGGGTTTTTAGACCCCAGATAGGTTGTATCTAGCTCATCTGCATCAACTTGACTTTCTCGTGAAAAGTGTGCATCTATATGGCTCATGCCGCACTTTCCTTAGGCTTGTGCAAGCTCCGCTATCTTGTATATTGATGTAGCTTACTTTATAGGCCATGCACAATTCATAATTGGTGCGTATGCCAACTCCGTGTAGCTTGATAAGCGGTGTGAGCATCCAGTGAATGGCATGAAAACTAGCTTCATCAAGTGTGCCCACAGTCATCTCTTGCATCGCAATGTCGAGCCATATGATATGAGAGGCCAAAATGCCGCAACCATCTCGCATTTGGATGATATGAGCACAAGGTGATGGACCGGCAATATTGCAACTCATTGCGGTTGTCTATGTACCCTTCCATACTCTAAAGAGATCAAGCACAGACAATAGTTCATCCTCGAAGGGACAACCAACCTAAACCAACTCGTTTGCAAGGCTGTGACCTAGCAATGATGGTAATGGCCTAGTCCGTATAGGTCATTCTGTCAAACTACATAAAGATTGCGCATTTCGGGTCCGCGACATTGCATAGTGATGCCTTCACATCATATGACTCATTTGCAAGGCTACGCAGCTATAAATGAGGCTTACACATCATTTATACTCTTTAGGCTAAGTTATTAACCAACTACCCCTCTTTATATATGTTAACTTACCATTTCTACAACTTAGAAAAGGGGCTAGGATTGACATGCTTGCTTCACTATTCATGGCCATTGCCATGTATACCTAAATAACAGGCACTGATTGCTGACATCTGTTCTGTAATACATAATGATTGCGCATCACTCGTTCTGGATGTTGCATAATGATTGTGCATTCACCCGTTCTGGTTGTTGCATAATGATTGCGCAACACTCGTTCTGGTTGTTGCACAACGATTGCGCATCACTCGTTCTGGCTGTTGCACAATGATTACGCAACACTCGTTCTGGCGTATTGCATAATGACTGCGCAACACTCGTTCTGGCTATTGCACAATGATTGTGTATCACTCGTTCTGGCTGTTGCACAATGATTGCACAACACTCGTTCTAGATATCGCACAATGATTGCGCATCACTCGTTCTGGTTGTTACACAATCATTGTGTATCACTCGTTTAGGATCAGAATATCGCAGCTACAAT
>JAJJWW010019466.1:0-34396 GCA_023531295.1 Papaver armeniacum
GCGTTAGCGGGCGTTACGATGTCTCCCCGTGGCTTTGATGTGGAGCAGGAGATGAGGTTGGAAGACTGCGGGCGTCATCATATCTGCGGATTGCCTTCCTAAGTAGAGGGATGTGGAAGGCGTCGTAATGTCCTTGAGTGGCCAAGGAAACGCTCCACGTCCTCTGTGTTCGAGCATTTCTTGAGTGATTTCTCCTTCCTCAGCGTTTACTCGGTTGGTTGGAGAGGCGAAGCGCGGATTGAGACAGGTCTTAGGAGCTCGGACAAGAGTTTTGAGGTATAAACCCTCTAGTGAGCTCCATAGAGCTGTGGTTCCCCTTCTGCATCCGGAAGACATTGTAGTATTTCGGATAAGTTTCTTTTTAATGGAGGTTGCGTAGTTCTCGTTATTGTTGGACAATGTGTTCATCTTCCTCCGAGTCTCCTGCTGATTCTGGCGCCCTTTTACTTCTCCCGTGCAGGGTGTGACTCTGGCTAAAGATTCAACATTTCTTGTCTTTGCTGAGTAGATGCTCGTCGACCACTTCTTGTAATTGTCTTGTTATATCATTCAAAGGCGAAATGTCTCGCTCTGCCTCCTCGGTGATACGGGCCGGTTTTCAAGACATCCTCCAATTCGGCTATGCTTCCCATGATATCCCGAGACACTTTGTAGTTTTCGGATACATTCGAGATGAAGCGACGAATGGGACTCGATTTCGTATTTTTTATGAATGATCAATCTCACCATTGTGGTCATCAATTGTTGATGGGTGAAAACTACTCTCTGTTTGAATTTAGCAATGCTTGAGTTATGAAAGAGATAAATCTAGACCTTCAACAAATGCCTTTGTGCGGTGAGTGCTTGTAGAGTCGAGAGATCAATCACATGCAGAGTCGCCTAAACCAGAAATGAGCCGTTCCGGACTTGTTTCGAGTCATCAAAGTGAAGGAGATGGGGTTGATCTTAGGGAGGAAGCGAAGAAGGTGTTGAGATTGCAAGGTGTTGGCTTGCTTATGACATATAGAAAGATGCAGAAGCTTACGGTTGATACAAGCGAGATGCGCGAGTGTTTGAATCCGCTTTTTATATTGCTTTTTACGTACAAGCCGAACATGTGTGTTGTCATTATCGTTGTTATTGGTTGTTGGAAATAGGGTGGAGACCTATTTTATACAAGTCATTGAGCCTCATTCGCGTTTCTCGTGGGGAAGTGGAGGTAGTGGAATGATGGAGTAGTGGAGTTGTGTGTCGGTAACACACGGCCCGGTCTTGCCCACTTTTCAGTTCATCTCTAGCAGTCCATGACCTCCTAACACGTTCTTGTGATGGCGCGTTACCACGTGCCTGTGTAAACGCTTGAAACCAATACCCCGATAAGTATCCCGATTTGTGACATGATTGATATGCGGAATGTGGATCGTGGATCCACGGAAGATAGCATGTAATCTTTGAATTGAATAAAGCTGCGTTATTGGAAAGTCGATACTTGTGGAGTATCGTGTGATGTTTATCGCGAGTGCGCATTACGGTGTGGTAAAGTGATGGGTAATGACTCCTCAGCTAACCAAGAAACTCCTGACGAGGGGTTGTATAACCAAGCGTGAGTGCGGTCGGACCGGACGAGATGATGTTTGAGACATCTGCGGCCTGATTGTTGAAACTCGGGGAGTTTTTAAAGAGGTGCGCGAAGCATCACTCTTGAGCTTAGTCGGAAACCAAGCATGGGAAGAGATTTTGTGGAGGGGCCAGGCCACATGCGTGTTGACGGCATGATGGTGTGCACGTCCATGTCTCACAGTCTCATGGAGATGCAATCTAGGCCACTCAATTTGGCCAGTCGAAGAGGAGTGGTTGAGATCGGTCTGCGGCGAAATCCCCCTTGCGCAAAGGAGTTGGAAACCGCATGACATCCCAAGTTTGGGCGTGCGTTCCAAGCGACCCATCTTGAGTCGGTCTTGGTCGATCCTCTACTGGGTGTAGGTGGTAGGTTGGTGTTCACACTCTATACTTGATTATCCCATGAAAATGTGATCTAGCCCCTCAAATCATCAGGTGAAGTTGAGCGGTCGAGATCGGTTTAGGATTTAGAGTGTAACCGCACGAGTTTGGGCGTGCGTTTTGGGTTAGCCGGGCGTGGTATGCGGCGGTCGGCAAGAGGAGGTAGATGGGCCACGGTGGTCATGTTTGGTATGGCCGGCTTAGTTAATCAATCTGTGACCTACAGTAAATGCTTAGGAGAAGATGGATGGCGTGATGACTTGAAACCTAATTTTGGCTTTCAAAGCGCTGCGACCATGCTCTTTTAGGTGAGGTGAATTTGTGTAACCAACCATGGTTGGCTTTGACGGAATTGGTCAAGTGTGTAGCGATCCTGTGGTGATCGTGTTGACATGCTCACAGGCCTTTTGAGTCTACATCTGCGCACCCTTACGTACTGTGCGAAGATGGATGGACGAGGCATTTTGCGGCACATGTAATATCGCACTTAAGCTGTTAGGGTTTTAGTCCATAATGCTTGGTATGGACGGTTTCTTGGCAAGCAAAGCCAATGAGTGCGACCATGCGGGAATTCGGTTGTGTGTATTCACATGCTTGGGGGTGATGGAGATTGATACTGTAGTCATCCAATCATGCTTGTGGAGTTGGATGGCTGCGATCGAGATCATATTTGGCAAGCTAAGGCCGTGTGTATTCCATACACACTTGGGGGTGATGGAATTGATCTGTAGTCATCCGATCATGCTTGTGGAGTTGGATGGTGCGATCGAATCATATTTAGCAAGCTAAGGCCGTAGTGTATTCCATACACCTTGGGGGTGATGGAATTGATCTGTGGTCATCCAATCATGCTTGTGGAGTTGGATGAGCTGCGATCGGATCATATCAGGAGGCTGATACGGTCAAGTCGGGATGCTCGATCGAGGCTAGTATAACACTTTAGAGAGGGCTCGATCGGGCTAGTATAACACACCGAGAGGGCTCGGGCTAGTATAACACACGAGAATCGGCACTTATGCGTGGGCGATCAATAGAATCTTAATTGATACGGGGAGCTTGGTAGGTTTGGAAAGATGTTTATGTTTTAGCCTACGGTGATAACCGCAAGTGCACGGCGTCTATCAGAGACGTGGCAAATACGGGTCGAACCACAGATACTTGTGGTGCTAGCTGGTTGATTTCTAGGCTTACTTATCAATTCTAGCAAAGTGTAACACAATTCGGGGTTTGTCGATACGACCGAAGAGTGTTTTGTGACTCTAAGCTAAGGCGGAAAAACAAGTTATAACTAATTGGAAGCTACCGGGGTTGTTAGACTTCACCTCATAACCCTATGCTAAGGCAAAACACACTCCATTCACGTCTTGTGCATCCCTTTGAAGGCCTCGGGTAGAGAAATTCTTTAGCAAACTCTCTAATTTACTCCTAGTATAGCTTGTCTTTTCATAGTACAAACTATCACAAGCTTATTTGGTTTGTTAGCTAACTAATTACTTCTAAGGTAATTCAATTGATTTCACTAACTTACTCTAGCATAGCTTGTCTTCTTACAGTACAAACTATCACAAGTTTGTTAGATTCATCTGACATACAATCACTCAATTCAATTCATAACAGCAAGAACACAAATTTTGATATGAGTTACTCAACATAGGAACAGGGGTTTCATCAAACACCCTGTTTGATAGAATTAAAACATAATTAAGATACTACAAACTACACTAAAATGATGCTCACAGCTGCCCAGGCATGAACCCTAAAACATCTTCTTCATCTTCTATTTATACATGAAAACTTTCCCAAAACCCTAAAATTCTTTAAAATAGAAATTAAATTAAATCACCTCTCACCCACGCCTCGAATCGCTTTCCTCTTCTGTCAATCGCCTCTGAGAACGCCATGCATGGTTGTTGGATAACCCTAGTTCTAGTTTTCTCTAAGTTAGCTTCTAGGGTTGGAGAAGCTAAAAGAGAGAAAACCTAGACCTAGAGAGCAAGTGCATGCGGAGTTGTTGTTGTGTCGGGAGAAGTGATGATGGAGGCGGTGAGGTGGTGGCGAAGGCGGCTATGTCGGGGAGAGGGAAGGAGGTGGAGGAATGGGTTGCAGATGGGGGAAGAAGAAAGAGAAGGAGAATAAGAGAAATGAGGTGTTTTGCTCGATGGGTATAGGGTTAGGGTAGTTTGGTGTTGAGCGGGTGCATCGAAGTTTGATGAGGAAGGCGAAGCGAGCGTTGGATCTTGTGGGAGAGATCGAGCAGTCGAGGGAGAAGCGAGGCGATTTGGTGTTGAGCGGAGCATCGAGAAATAGATGTGAGCGAAGGAGCGACCGTATGATGCATCCGGGTGAGATCTCAACGGCTCGGGATGAGCGGGGTTCGGATCCGGGTCGTGGGTAGCTCTAGCCCATGTCTTCCTTGTTGGAGTTGCAAGCCGATTCGCGCAGGTTTGGGCTATCTGCTCCATAGACGCTTGTCTCCAATTCTTATGCTCTTTTGGCTCCTCGGATTCTCCGAGCTTTATTTACTACCTAAAAACACAAAATTAATTAGTACAAATATTTATTCTTGAAAACAAAGAAAATACGAATTTGGGATAATATCGATTTCGAACACAAAAGATGAGTTAAATGCCAATAAATAGATGTATAAATATGCAATATTTGGCACTCATCAAATACCCCCAAACCTGAATTTGACTTGTCCTCAAGTGAAACGAAATGAAGAAATCCTACCTATACCCCTGTCGCAGGTCTCTCGAATGCATTTAGCGTATGCACTAAGCCTTTAAACCCCTAGGTGTCCCTAGTGGACGAGTTGTAGTCTCGTGAGGGTTTGCAGAGGTGTACCCACAAAACCTTCTCCAACTTCCAGAGTGTAAAAGAGTCTCAAGCCTCCAAGAAGCTATGAGGACATAGAGTTTCTGCATGCTAGTAACGAAGTTAGAACTACCAAAGAACGCATTCCCATCCTTAAGTGCTGAGCGAGAAGTAACCATACCATATGAAAGAATTCAGATTCGATTGTGATCATAAGCCTCGACTTCTGCCTCACTATTAGGGTTTTATGATAATTGCACTCAAAAAGATTGCTTTTTAGTCTCTCATGTGTGCAGGCAGGAATAAAGAGAGAAATCCTGCACACGTTGTAGGTAAGAAGGATAACCTTAGAAATAAAATCTGGAAACTCCACGAAGTGTGGACAAAAAGAATCTTTTTCTGATGATCTCTAAGGAAGGAAATCAACCATTAGCAAGGGTGGGAGTACTCACTTACCTTCTCACCCGATCGGCAATTAATATCACTCTCTCATAAGAACCATAGAAACGTCTTCAATCTTCGGTCTTCGGTCTTCACTTGTTGATGACGAACTTCTAAACTTCACAAAACTTGACAATTTTTAACTTTTCTACTCAAATTTCTTGTTGTTTGGATTTTTCTTCTTGAACTCTCTTTACCATGGTGGTAGCAAAAATAAACTACAATATTTTTATTTTTTTTTTTTATTTTTTTATTTTTTTATCACAATAAGTGAAAATAAAATAAAAATAATGAAACAACTAACTCCATGGACAAAGGACCTTATCACTCAATTTTTCCACAACTTATATTGTCTTGATTTCACAAATTTTATTAATTCTCATCTTTGTTGCACGTAAACCTTGGACTATATCAATTTTTCTTTCCATATTCTGATGATGCTCCGCTTGTTGACGATGATGTGTTTCTATGGGTCTGTTGATTGAGAGAGAGAGTGATGCTAACTGCAAATCGATATTTAGAAGGAGTTTTCATCTTTAAACGTCACCCTCATGATTGACAAAAACTAGCACTCAAGAGATCAAAAGTAGTCTCTGAAAGTGGTGCGAAGTTGGGTAGCTCACCATTCCTACCCGGAATTGACGTACGGTGACACACACTCTAACAGCATTTCTAGAAAGTTGCAAAAAATTGAAGGTTGGTGCCTCACTTGATGTAAAATGGGTAGTCTCCACTATGGGTGATCACAATTCTACTACCGAATATCTAACAGCACCTAATTCGCTCTCCGGTATGGTTAAATCCAACTTTAACGCTCTAATCAACTAAGAAACCCGATTGCGTTTTCCGGTACTTCTAACTTCTGTTATTTCGGTCAGATTCTCTATGTAAACATAGCTAGAAGCATGCTAGTGACTCTAAAATCTCTAAAAGTTGGAGGTTTTTACAAAAAGAGTTTTTTTTTTTTTTTTTTTTTTTTTTAAAGATAAAATAAAAGACTAAAAACTCTAAATGCAAATGCACCCCCAAACCTAAATCAAACATTGTCCTCAATGTGTCGACATATAGAAAAATTTTAAACAGTCACATACCGAGAGAACTATGCTGATAAGAGAAAAGGGAAGAGATTACCGGATGTCGGCGGAGCACGGTTAGAGCTTCATTCGTTAAGGCTAGAATCCAACATATCATATCGGATTAGCATCATATATGCGCAAGAAGACTCAACCGAATCAAGAAAGAAAAATTAAAAAGTCCTACGGGATTATATACAAAAATTCACCATACACTAACAATCTAAAGAGTTGCAGGTCAACCCAAAAGATAATGTACAGAAACATTAACATTCTTACAAATATAACATAAAAATGGGCTTTGGTTTATCTGGGAATTTGGTTTATTGGGTTTTGGTTTGGTTGTGAGCAGCCCCAGCAGTGTGAAACTGCACAGCCCAGTTGCACAGCCCAGTATTTGGGCTAAAGGTTGGCAAAATGCGAGCC
This sequence comes from Papaver armeniacum, assembly GCA_023531295.1. Lineage (NCBI taxonomy): Eukaryota > Viridiplantae > Streptophyta > Magnoliopsida > Ranunculales > Papaveraceae > Papaver > Papaver armeniacum. The sequence goes on from JAJJWW010019466.1 coordinate 6,735, forward strand.
AGTCATGCAATTTTGCTTGATTTGCTCGATTTTGGTTTTTGTGGGATTCTTTGGTTTATTGGGATTAGTTGGGTTATGTGCAACCAGAAATGCTATGTGAGCAAAACCGGATAGATACAACCCACAAAAGAAAATGACACTTTATTCTAAGTGTAAGCCCAAAAAAGGTTGCTTTTTGAATTTGTTAAGCCAATTTGAATAAGTGTATTTCAGCCGAGATGATGTGGGCTCGGTGTGTGCGATAAAATTATGATTGGTGATATGGGCTTAGGTCATTAAGGGTTCACTTCAGGTATGATGAGATTTTTTTGGTTTAATTGGGCTGGTTTGTTTTGCAGCCCATGTTTGGGTTCTGCTTATTGCACAGGTTGTGTGCAGGTCAGGCCATGTGTGCAACTTATGCATCGGTCTTGTGAGAGAAAACACGAAATGGTGCAGCCAGGCCCTAAAGGTGTACACAGCACAAGAAAATAACAGTTTGCACGGGTCTAAGTGCGAATCTTAGCACAGCTTAGCAACACACACTCATACCAAAAAGACCCAGCAATTGGTTTTAGGTTATATGCAGCCTAGTAGTGTGGCAGGTTAACCGTCCAGGTTATGTGCAGCTGAGCTAATGTTTACTCAATGAAAAACATTTGATGGGCTGTGTGATGCTCATTCCAGTGCTACAACTACATATATTACAAAACAAACACAGCTTTTAGCCTAACATATATGCCAAATACCAGGCAACACCCAACATGGGCAACAAGGAGACAGTCAGCCACGAGATGAAGTTTTATGCAAACGAAAGCAGCACGGAACAATCACAAATTCACACAAGGATAACAACAATTGGGTTACCGGTACCAACTCGGTCTCACAGTGCAGAGGCTGGGTCGAGCACACAGGCAAATGTAGGCTAAGGCATAAAAGACACAACAGTATCACACACATTAGCGGGCTAAGCGGCCAAAGACAGGTAGGCACAGACTAGCAGAATATCAATGTGAGGTCAAGCTCATGGAAGTGGTGACAATTTCACACATGCATACAGTTCAGCGCAATATCATAGTATTCTCAGCTAGCATGCAAGGTAACTGGCTCAACAGCAACCAGGGTAGTGCTTATAGATTTGCAGCTACAGCTAATTAACCAAGTTCAACCTCACGGCTACAGGGGGCTGGAGGGTTAGAGCACAGCTCACAGCTCAACTACAGCTCAACTCACAGTTTCAGGGTATGCTCAGAGGTTTAACAACACTTGGTTCAACAAAGTGGTGGCTCACAGGGTCACACGAGTTGCAGCAGATGAACAGATTAGCAGATGGAGTCTAAGAGTTCTGAGCATACAAGGGCAACACAGACTTAGAATGTCAAGTACCCAGTGCTTTAACAACACAGGGAGCTGAGCTCAAAGGGATGACAGTCAAGTTAGAGCTATCAAGTGCACAACACAGCTTATGATGGCTTATGTGCAAAGAACAAAACAGAAACACATAATTTCACCCAAAATAAAACAGCTCAGTGGTTGTGCATGTTGGCTTATATGGCAGAGCTCATGCACCAAAAGTGTAAAGTAGAAGGTTCACAGGTCACACAAGGCAGAGCTTACACTCACAGCTTCAGGGGGCCGGAGTTAAGCTCAGGGCTGTCGGAGTCAACTGGGATAGTTGATATCAACCAGCCCAGTTGATGTCACACAGAAATTGTAGCAGATTGGATATCTCAGTTGGAGCTCAAACTCACAGCTGCAGGGGCTGGAGCTTGGCTCAAGGCAGCTTGTTTTCATACATTCATGCCAAGAGATTCATGCAAAGGTACCAGGGTTGATTGTTTAGCAGGCAAGCAAGGTAATGGCACAGGTTATGCTCAGGTCATATAAGGATCATTCACAGCTTAAGCTCAAACTTGCAGCTTCAGGGGGCTAGCAAGGGGGAGGTGGCTCACAAGATCTGTGAGGTCAAGTCACTCGGTGACTTAACCCGGGGTTTCCACGGACTATGCTCAAGTCTCAAACAAATTTAAGCGAGATATTACAGAGCAATTCAAATAGGTATGGTTTATCATGCAGTTATGAGGCACAAAGAGCTTATTCAGCTATCAAGGGGTCACTCACCTGAATCCTATAATGCTCAGGTTTTGCGCCTTTTTCTCCCACTCCTTGGGCTTGCTCAGCAGCACAGCAAGTACCTGCTAGCTTAACAAAGAGATTTAGTACCCAGACTTGCTTAACAGAACCACTACAGAGTCAGCTAACCTAGATGAGGGTTTAGCAATGAGGTCAAAATGCAAACTGAAATGACACATTGTGAGACTAACCCACTCAAGCTTGGGCTCAAGAAGCACCAAATGCTAAATGGGATGGCGAGTGCAATGTACGGATGCACTATGATCCCACAAATTTGAGATGTTGTAAACTAAGTCATTTGAGAGAATGATGCAAAGTATGCAAATGATATGATTACATTAAGTTACACTATAAGGCATAGATGCGAGAGGTAGAAAGAAAATGTAAGCGAGTTATACTAAGTGATACTAACAATGCAAGACAAGATGCAAGAATGTAAAGTTGCAAAAATAGAAAACTTTAACTAAGTTATGCTAATACAGGGCTACAAGTATCAATGGTTTAAACAAACTTCAGAGCCAATCTTAAAAACTACGGATAAGTTATACTAACATAGAATTAAAACAACAATGCAGAGTATATATACAGGGGAGCAATGCAGGGAAAAGACTAAGAAGGAAAAAAATGAAAGTTACAGCTAAAACAACAATGCAAAGCGAATATGTACAGGGTAGTTGAAAAACAGTGAAGAACAGCCAATAATCGAAAGCAGCACACGCCAAGTCCCCGGCAGCGGCGCCAAAAACTTGGTAGGCCCGGAAAAGGGTTTATCTTATGGCCTACTTTGTTATAACCAGCAAGTGCACGGCGTCTATCGGAGACGTGGCAAATATGGGTCGATCCCGAGACTTGTGGTGCCGTAAAGGTAATCTAAAGGCTTCTTCTACGAATTCTAACAAATGCAAGTAACAACAGATGGTTTTGTTGTTTAAAAAGGCTAGATTGGAAGTTGTGGCAATGGAATAAATGAAATACAAGCGGTGACAACGGGGATGCTAAGGTTTTCGGCCCACCACTAATTCCTATCATGTGTTCAACTCGGTTGAAGTTCTTGTTCCCGTAGTAGCTAAGGGGGTGTGTCAATTCCACCGCTTGTCTACGGAGTTTCACCTAATGATACTTCAAATATCAGCTAAGGTACTAACCCTAAGTACTAGTTGTCTAATTAAGCACAACTAGTCGGGGAATTAGTAATTATGTCTAATGTCTAAGCCGAGGTACCAACAACACAAATGTTTGCCTAACTACAATGGATACAAGGCATCCATTGTGAGAGAAGAGTATTGCAATCTTGGAATTGAAAATATCGATAAATAAAGCACTCAAGAACATTCAACATAATTAAAATCACAATCAGAAAATTAGGGTTTCACTGTAACCCTAGCAAATAATTTAGAACATACTTAAAACGACAAATAAAACTAAATTGCTGCTCTGGCTAGCCCAGGCATGAACCCTAAAACATCTTCTTCATCTTCTATTTATACATGAAAACTTTCCCAAAACCCTAAAATTCTTTAAAATAGAAATTAAATTAAATCACCTCTCACCCACGTCTCTGAATCGCTTTCCTCTTCTGTCAATCGCCTCTGAGAACGCCATGCATGGTTGTTGGATAACCCTAGTTCTAGTTTTCTCTAAGTTAGCTTCTATGGTTGGAGAAGCTAAAAGAGAGAAAACCTAGACCTAGAGAGCTAGTGCCAGCTCTTTGGAGTTGTTGTTGTGTCGGGAGAAGTGATGATGGAGGTGGTGGCGAAGGCGGCTATGTCGGGGAGAGGGAAGGAGGTGGAGGAATGGGTTCTGCAGATGGGGAAGAAGAAAGAGAAGGAGAATAAGAGAAATGAGGTGTTTTGCTCGATGGGTATAGGGTTAGGGTAGTTTGGTGTTGAGCGGAGTGCAGCGAAGTTTGATGAGGAAGGCAGAGCGAGCGTTGGATCTTGTGGGAGAGATCTCGAGCGGTCGAGGGAGAACCGAGGCGATTTGGTGTTGAGCGGAGCATCGAGAAATAGATGTGAGCGAAGGAGCGACCGTATGATGCATCTGGGTGAGATCTCAACGGCTCGGGATGAGCGGGTTCGGATCCGGGGGTCGTGGGTAGCTCTAGCCCATGTCTTCCTTGTTGGGTTGCAACCGATTCGCGCGGGGTTTGGGCTATCTCGCTCCATAGACGCTTGTCTCCAATTCTTCTGCTCTTTTGGCTCCTCGATTCTCCGAGCTTTATTTACTACCTAAAAACACAAAATTAATTAGTACAAATATTTATTCTTGAAAACAAAGAAAATACGAGAATTTGGGATAATATCTGATTTCTGAACACAAAAGATGAGTTAAATGCCAATAAATAGATGTATAAATATGCAATATTTGGCACTCATCAGAGCTCAGTAAATATTCTTTTCTACCATACTTACAAGACTATGGGGGTGGGAGGACGAAGAATTGATACCTTCGACGTATAAGATATATGGTTTCAATGGCACATCGAATAAGCCTAAAGGAGAAGTTCATATGAGAATACCCTTGCAAGGATTATCAACGGGGATTTTGTTCTGTGTAGTCGATGTGGAGTCCCCTTATAATGCATTGATCGGAAGGCCATGTTTGCACGAAATTCTGGGCGTAGCGTCGACTTATCATCAATGCATAAAGTTTCCTCATCCTAGCGGTGTCGGAATTATAAAGGGAGATTGGACGGAAGGACAAAAATGCTATGAGATCGACGTGGAGAGTTGCGAAGAGAGAACTGCAAAAAGAAATGGTTGGAAGCAACATGCAAAAGATGAACAAAGAAGAGAAAGATTGATGGTGGATACCATAGATGTAAGAGGAGAAGATACATTGCGAAACAAGTGCATGAAAACAGTTGAAAATTATGATGGAAATGAATCATTAAGAGATTTGAATGGTGCAGAGGCAGAGAGCAGCAGGAGCAAAAAGTGTAAGAAATGAATAATCATCAAAAAGCAATGGCAAAAACATGTTAAGGGTAAGAGGAAGAAAAAATAATTAAAGAAGAAATATGCGAGAATCTCGCCATCAAGAATGTATGACAATTTGATTGAAGAATTGAAAAACAAAAATGATTAAACAATGTAAGATTGTGCGATAGCTTCGCAAACAAAATGAATGATTGAATGAATTAACAAAAATTAAAGAGTGAGTGAATGGGACGAACCTTTATGGCGTACACCTTAGTTCGCGAATGATATTTCGCAAGAGGCAAATGTAAGACCTAAAGTGCGTCATATAAGGGGGTATCTCTTGACATGGATCAGTGAAAAGGTTACACCGCTCCTGGAACCTGAGTCATGGAGATTTGGGGCCCATGAAAGCCTATCCGAGAGAGATACCTTGGATTTCCAACTATATATATAAGGTTATACCCTGGTTGGACGCCCGAGGGTCTCTTCCAAGGAGTCAGTGTATGCTCAAGGCGCCGGGGTACACGGTTGAGCCAAGAGTGCCTAGGGCATTTGAAGTGTCTCGGCCATTCTTGGCAAGTCTTGGTATATGTTGCACTCGGCCCGAAGAAAACTCCACTTAGGGTGCAGTCTCGTAACCATAAACCCTATAGGTATAAGGGATAAGAGGCTGCGAAAACAATTGGTTGTTGTTAAGACCGGATGGGAGGAGCTAGTCTTGTATGTCCGATGTACGCCTCCTTGAAGGGGCAACCGAGGAGAAGATAAAGGCGGCACCCTCCATTAGGGAGCTGATAAGTGTCAAAAGACACAAATGTCATGAGGCTTTATTTTCGCAAGGAAATTTAGGCTTGTCATATTTGTGCGATGATCCTGTAGAGGCAATAATACTAACACAAGGATAAGACGAGATCAATGGGTTTTTGCATGAAAATGTAAAGACGTCCTGCGATTTCGTCGCGAAGACGGCAATGTCATGGGATTTTACATTCGCAAGAGTATTTAAGCCTGTCATATTGTCGCAAATAAAATATCCTGCAGAGGCAAAAATACTTAAGAAATGATAAGACAAGGTCAATGGGTTATTACATGAAAATGTAAAGACGTCCTGCGATTTTGTCGCAACGAGGGGTGGCGAAATAAGACCTTTAATTAGGAAGGCCAAATAAGACCACACAAGAAATGATAAGGCAAGATCAATAGATTTCTTCATTTGTGAAGACGTCCTGCGATCTTGTCGCAATGATGAACTTCAACATAAATAAAGATATAGCCATACAAAACATTGAAGAAGCAAACAAGCTTGCGAAAACGATTATATTTCTTCATAAAGTTACCAACAATAAGGGCAAAATTCAGAGATTTCATTACTCAGAGATAATTGATCAAATCTCTCATTTGAAAATAAATAACAGAGGCAAGTATGGGAATGAATAGGATAAAATCTTGTTATTCATTTCCACATGATAGATTTATGTATTCATAATGCTGGTTAGTTGTATTACAAAGAAGAATTGCTTGATTAATATGCGCAAGTAAAGAAAACAAAGATTGAATTCATATTTAGTAATCCAAGAAATTTACAATGAGAGGTTATAGAAATGGAAGATTAAAAGGGTATATATACAGATATTACAAGAAGCGAAAGAAGAAAAAGAAGTTATTTCTTTGAGGATTCTTCTTCTTTGTCAGATTCTTCAATTCCATCATTCTTTTCGCCAGATTCTTCTTCTTCGCTAGCTTCACTATCAGAGACATCCGAGAAAGGCATATCTTCAGGAATATCATCAAAAAGACAAGGATATGAACTAAGAGGAATGCGGTGATCATTGCAAACTGTTTCAAAAGTTTGATTGCGAAAACGAACAACATCGTTATTAAAATTCGCAACTGTAGCTTGCAGTTGTTTCTTCAACTTGGAATATTTGATGTCGCGAAGAGAAAGACTATTTGCGAGCTGCTCTTTTTCAGATTCAAGTTCTTCAATCCTTGTCTGAAATCTCTTCTCGGCTTCTGCAAAACAAGTGACAATAAGTTAATACCAATACTATAGAAGAAAGGAGTAATAAAGTAAAAGGAATAATAAACAACCTTTCTCGTCGGATATCATATCTTTAACCAAGGCAAGTATGCTCGGCATGAAGGCTAACATCAACACCTAAGTTATTCCTGGCATTATCTAGAACCTTCGCAGCCCAAGCGAATTCATCATCATTATTTATAATGAGAAGCGAACGAATTTGATCTTCTCGCTCATTAAGTATGGCATTCTGACGAAGAGATTCGTCTCGTTCAATTTGTACTTCGAGAAGAGATTTTTGAAATTTTGCTAATGCCTGTGCACCTTTATTAGCAATGCGGTCTTTGTCATCTATAAGGCCACTAATTTTCTTCCTTAAAGTTTTGGTTTTCTTATGTGAATCAAGATACATTTGTTTAAATCGGTTGGCTAAACCTAAACTAGATCTATGCTCAATCTCTAAGAGACGATATTTGGCTTGAAGTTCATTTAATGGAAAGGAATCAACTTTGTTTGACGAACTACTTAAAGATTCGTTGAGATGAGTGAGAAGAACATCATTATCCATAGGCCCAGGAAATGAATGGAGAAGAATGGCTTCTTCAGAGAGATTATATATGTCTGCGAAAATAATAAATTAGGCAAAGAAAAGCAGATGAGAAAATAAAGACGACTTGAAGAGTAAAAATTTTATACCATAAAGTTGTTGATTTGCACTTTGAAGAGTAGATATTTTATTCTTCTGAGAAGTAGACTCAACTTCCAACTGTTGAATTTTTTCATCTTTCTTGCGAGACGTCGCAACTTGATTTCTAGTTCTTGGATCTTCTCTTTGAGTTGGAGATTTTTCTTTTCAAGGTTGTCGCGTCTTTTCTCGAGATCTGAGGCAACAACAAAGGAAGCTCTCCCAGACTATAAAGGAAAGTAAAGAAATTGTTAAGTTAAAGCTTATAATCGAAGTTATAGAGAAGCAAAGGAATATGAACATACCAAAGCATTGAGAGCATTTAAGAAACTGGAAGTCAATGTTCGGGAAACTCCGCGAAAAGAATCATTGTCCACTAGCAAGGGGGCATCGCAAATTTTAGCGAGAGCTTCGCAAATAGCAGATAAATGATCATCTCCCAATCCTTGCATGGAATCGGAGAAAACACTAGACAATTGCGCCATAGAAGAAGTAGTCGAGTGATTCTCCTTCGCAGAGGAAATACCAACCTCATTTTCATCCTCATCAGCGATCTCGCTGGATTGAGAACTAGAACGAGAAGAGGGATGGATTTTCCATTTTTTTAGAAGATGGAGCAGAAGACTTATCCTTGCGAAAAGTGATTTTATTCTTTCCCTTAACCTTCGCAGCTTCGGGAATGTTTATTTCTTCAATAACCTTCGCACACGAATGAAGATAAGAAACAGAGGCAACAATATTGTTAAAAAATAACAAAAGAAAATTATTTCTTACTTCATCCGTGATCGATCGGAGTATCGCCAGAGTACTCGCCTTTGGACGTCTTTCATAACTCCTTTTCAATTTAGCAATCTGAAAATTTTACAAGTCTAGTAAATATAAGAAGAAAGAAATATCATACAACAAGCCTGAAATAGGAAATATACCTCTTTCGCCTTCTCGGGCCACTTAAATTCCCAGGGATGATAGTCTGCGAGATGCGCAGGGAGTGTATGAGAACACGCAATATAAGGTCCACTCAAAAACAGAGGAACAACCCACCACTTTTCATCCTTGGAGTACCAAGGAACATTGTTTTTGCCCGAGTGCCAGTCGATATCTTGCATAAGCAGCTTATCATTGGAAATATTATCTTTTCTCTTTAATCGAGCACCCCAGCGAGATTTATCATTTCTCATATTTATTACTTCATAGTTTTCAAAAAAGTTTTCCACGGTATATTTCTCAGCGTCTATTTCTAAATCCGCGAATCTAGGATCTTTGACATCATCAGGATATAAAGATCCCCTACCAGCACCACGGTTGGCGAATTCAAGCATTAGACGAATACAATCGCCACTTAATTGATAAATGAGAATTTCTCATGAGCAAGAATTTCATAGAATAAAGGTATCTCGGGATTGTAGAGAGGAATGGGAAGGCTGCGAGGATTTGACCTAGCGAGACTATGATCTTCGATCATTACATTGATGATCGAGAAAACAATTTTGCGAGGAAGTATAGATGAAGACTCTTGATCAGGAATGGTCGATAAGATGAAACCTTTCTCTTGAAAATTCTTTTGAGTTTCCTCAAAAAGGGGTTTATATGTACGACCAAGTGAAGCCATTATTAGAGTATGGGAATGAATAGAGAATTAAAGATTGAGAGAAAGAAAAAAGGGAAGGTTTACAGTAGCAGAAGCGCAAATTGCGGAGGAAGAAAGTTGAAGGAAAGTTGCAGAGGGAAAATAAAAGAGAAGAAGAGAAGGGTAAGAAAACTATATATAGAGAGGAGAATCCTCGAGAAAACAAATGCATTTAATGCGATATGGGACATGAATGGTCAAGAATAAACGGTTGAAAGAGACGTGTCAAGAAAAGAGTGGAAGAAGAAACACCTGTAATAAATTCCGTACGTGAATAAAACAGATAAAAATGAACATTTGCGAGATAAAGATGAGCAATTGCGGCATTTTAAAATATAGATTCTCATGACATTTTCTCCTTCGCAGAAAAGACATGAGAAGAGGCAAGATATAGGATCAGAATATCGCGACATCAATACTTCGCGAGATTAATAAATAACGATATCGCGAGGGAGTCATAGAGAAGTAAAATAAATAACGCAATGAATGACGACAGCCAGAACATGAGAAGAATGTGAAGACTTAGCGAGATTTAGGAGTGTCGCGAGAATTTGTATATGTACACTTGCGACACTTCGCGAGTTGTTCCCGAAAATAAAGGACAGCTTAGCTGTCATCCACTGTGTACTACCCTATATAAATGGTTGAGTCAGTCTGTTGTAGAGAGAGTTCTTTTTGAATTGTTAAGCAAGTCATTAGGAGAGAGAAAATTTAGAATGATTGAAATTTCTTTAGCTCTGTTCTATCTTCCTTTGTAAACATTTCAAGAAAATAATCAATAAAATCTATAGTTATTCATCTTCAAATGTATTAGTTGAGTAAATTCTAGTGAGGGGTGTAGTGTGGGATTTCCTGCAACTACAAAGAATACTGCATGGGAGAGAAACACGGAGGAAACAAAAGGAGATTGAAGATGACATCGAAAAACATTATATTGAACAAGCGCGTCTAGCTTGCGAAAGGGAAAGATTAAGAGTAGAAATGGAAGAACGGGAATTGGAGGAAGCAATTCGGAAGAACAATCATGACAATCGAGAAACAAGGCGCGAGCAAAATCTCAACAATGGAAATATCAATGAAGAATATGAAAGAATACAAAGGAGAACTGATAGACAACCAAGAAGAGAAAATGATAGATATAATGGTGTGCGAATTCGTGAACGAGATGAAGGAGAAAGTCTCTGAGAAAGAAGAGAAGAAAATGATGAACAAGAAAATCAAAGTAGACATGAACGCAGAAGGAGAGAGGCAGAACTAAAAAGACCAATAAATTCGAATCATGATGTAAATGAACAAATCTTGAGAGAGTTTGCGAGAGATGAGAGGAATGATGAACAATAGAAGGGGAGGAGGAAGAAGACAATTGGATGAGGCCATCGAAGAGGCTGCGAAAACCCCCTTTACACTAGAGGTGCAGTTAGGAGGAATACCTCCAAAGTGCAATTTACCCGCATTAACCAGCATTTTTGACGGAACAACTTGTGCAATACAACACATCAAAGCGTATGTGAGATGTATGTTACAATGGGAAAATCATGATGCCATATTGTGCAAATATTTTGCATCAAGTTTAACAGGAGAAGCATTGAAATGTTTTGAGGGTTTACCAAGAAACACAATCACGTCATTCAACCATTTACAAGCTATATTCTTAGGGGCATATATAAGTAACAATTCTTCGCGACCAGGAATTGAAGATGTATTTGGGCTGAAACAAAGAGTTGGCGAAAGTTTGAGACACTTAACTGTGAGATGGAAGACAATGTGTAGCGAAATGGTTGGACGAGTGGATGAAAGATATCTTATTCTATCATTCATAAACGCTATGTTCGCAACCAATTTGTTATATATTCAAATTTTTAGAGTCAAGAATACAATTACAATGACTGAGTTGCGAGAACTCCAGGAGGAATATATTGCTCTAGAGGAAAGGCAAAATGAGATGGAATCATACCCGATTGCGAATACAAATTCAAATGTCTGCGAATGCAAGCTTATTACCCAAATTGATAAACACAAAGAGATGAGCACTTCGCAAGGGCAACAAGAAAGGATAATAGATGATGGACAGCCAAAGATAGTAGCTATGGGAAGCCGTGATCAGGAAGAATTTGAAAGGGAAAGGAACTACTACAATCGTGGCGGCAATAAAAAAATTCAAAGACTTGATCATCCGCAAGAAACTTATGGAGGACGAAGGCAGAATTATCATGGAGGACAGCGAAGTCACAGAGTAGTATGGGAGGAAATCAAAATGCCACCACTAAATACTAGTGTGGAAAAAATATGGGAAGCTATACTCTTGATGGAAAACATACGCACACCATGGAACATGGGGAATGAGCCGCCACCTAGTGATAGAAGTCACGAGTTCTGTTCTTACCACCGCTTTCATGGACACCTAACAAATGATTGCAGAAATATAAAAAGAATCATCCTCAGAATGATTGACCAAGGAAAACTGAATCATTTTCTAAAAAGTGAAGAGAAGGTTCAACCGTTTACCACCACCTTGAGAAATGCTTTGGACAAACTCAAAGAAAGGGGAAAGAAACATTCGTAATAGAAGTTGGAGCAAAAGCTAAAAATTTATTTTTCAACTCCATTGTACATTCATACCGAACAATTGAAGATTTTCATGATAATGTTCTCGGTAGGGTTTTTTTGCGAGGGATGCGATAATAGAGAAGTGATGAACATCGCGAAGACATCGCAGATTAAAAGAATGGCAAATGCGGATTATTGCGAAGAGATTCCTAAAGGCAGAGAGAGACGCATGATAGCCCATTGGTCGTAAAATTGGAAATTAATCCAAAACCTTGTAGATGGCGAAGATGATGAAGCGAGAAAATTCTGGGCGATCAATGAATCTTAATTGATACGGGGAGCTCAAGTAAACATCCTTTTTACCATACTTACAAGACTATGGGAGGGAAGGATGAAGATTTGATACTTTCGACGTATAAAATATACGGTTTCAATGGCACAGCGAATAAGCCTAAAGGAGAAGTTCATATGAGAATACCCTTGCAAGGATTATCAACTGAAGTTTTGTTCTGTGTAGCCGATGTGGAATCCCCTTATAATGCATTGATCGGACGGCCATGGTTGCATGAAATTCTGGGTGTCGCGTCGACTTATCATCAGTGTATAAAGTTTCCTCATCCTAGCGGTGTTGGAGTTATAAAGGGAGACTGGATGGAAGGACAAAAATGCTATGAGATTGATGTGGAGAGTTGCGAGGAAAGAGATGCAAAAAGGAAGGGCTGGAAGCAAAATATAAAAGATGAACAAAGAAGAGAAAGGTTGATGGTGGATACCATAGACACAAGGGGTGAAGATACATTGCGAAGCAAGTGCATGAAAACAGTTGAAAATTATGATGGAAAAGAACCATTAAGAGGTTTGAATGGTGCAGAGGCAGAGAGCAGCAGGAGCAAAAGGTGTAAGAAATAAATAATCATTATTATCAAAATTAATGACAAAGGCATATCAAGAATAGTAGGAAGAAATAATAATTGAAGAAGAAATGCGCGAGAATCTCGCCATCAAGAATGTATGAAAATTTGATTGAAGAATTGAAATGAGATTACAATAAACAAAGCAAGATTGTGCGATAGCTTCGCAAACAAAATAACAAGATAAAACCAAAAAAGAATGATTGAATGAATTAACAAAAATAAAAGAGTGAGTGAATGGGACGAACCTTTATGGCGTACACCCTAGTTCGCGAATGATATTTCGCAAGAGGCAAATGTAAGACCTAAAGTGCGTCATATAAGGGGGTATCTCTTGACATGGCTCAGGGAAAAGGTTACACCGCCCCTAGAACCTGAGTCATGAAAATTTGGGGCTCATGAAAGCCTATCCGGGAGAGATACCTTGGATTTCCAACTATATATATAAGGTTATACCCTGGTTGGACGCCCGAGGGTCTTTTCCAAGGAGTCAGTGTATGCTCAAGGCGTCGAGGTACAAGGTTGAGCCAAGAGTGCCTGGGACATTTGAAGTGTCTCGGCCATTCTTGGCAAGTCTTGGCACATGCTGCACTCGGCCCGAAGAAAACTCCACTTAGGGTGCAGTCTCGTAACCATAAACCATATAGGTATAAAGGATAAGAGGCTACGAAAACAACTGGTTGTTGTTAAGACCGGATGGGAGGAGCTAGTCTTGTATGGCCGATGTACGCCTCCTTGAAGGGGCAACCAAGGAGATGATAAGGGCGGCACCCTCCATTAGGGAGCTGATAAGTGTCAAAAGACGGCAATGTCATGGGGCTTTAAGTTCTCAAGAATTTTTAGGCCTGTCATATTGTCGCAACATAAACATCTTGCAGAGACAAAAATACTAAGAAATTGATAAGACAAGATCAATGGGTTGTTACATGAAAGTGTAACGACGTCCTGCGATTTTGTCGCAAGACGTCAATGTCATGGGACTTTATGTTCACCAGAATATTTAGACCTGTCATATTGATGCAAAATGAGGGGCGGCAAAATAAGACCTTTAACTAGGAAGGCAAAATAAGACCACACAAAAACAATGATAAGACAAGATCAATGGGTCATTACATGAAAGTGTAACGACGTCCTGCGATTTTGTCGCAAATAAGAAATTGAGTAAGCAAACAACAAGAAATTGATAAGATAACACAAACAAGCTTATCAATTGAATAAGCAAATAAGCTTGCGAATACGACTATATTTATTCATTTGTGAAGAATCAGCAACAACAGTTGCGAAATTAAGAAGTACATTACTTTAAGATTATCGACTTAATTTCTCTCATGTGAAAATAAATAACAGAGGAAAGTATGGGAATGATTAGAATAAAAACTTGTTATTTATTTTCATATGATAGATTTCTGAGAAGAGATTACAAAATAGAAGGTTAGAAGGATAAATGTACAAGTATCACAAGAAGAGAAAAGAAAATGGAACAATCTAGCAACTTATTCTTCTTCATCAGATTCTTTATCAGATTCCTCTTCTTCGCTTACATCACTATCAGAGACATCTGAGCAAGGCATATTTTCAGGAATTTCATCGAGAAGACAAGGATATGAAGAAAGAGGAATGTTGTGGTCATTGCAAACAGTTTCAATAGTTTGATTGCGAAAACGAACATCATCATTATTGAAATTCGCCACAGTAGTTTGTAGTTGCTTCTTCAGCTTAGAATATTTGTCATTACGAAGAGAAAAGTCTTTTGCAAGTTGTGCTTTCTCAGATTCAAGTTCCTTGATTCTAGTTTGAAACCTCTTCTCAGATTCTGCGAACAAATGATAGTGAGTTAGCAACTTAATAACAGTTTCATAAAAAAGAGGCGGAGAAATAATGAAGAACAATAAACAACCTTCTCTGTTAGAAATCATATCTTTAACCAAGGCAGTATGCTCGGCATGAAGACTAACATCAACACCTAAGTTATTTCTGGCGTTATCTAGAACCTTCGCAGCCCAAGCAAATTCATCATCATTATTTATGACAAGAAGTGAACGAATTTGATTTTCTCGCTCATTAAGTATGGCATTTTGGCGAAGAGATTCATCTCGTTCAAGTTGGACTTCAAGAAGAGTTTTTTGGAATTTTGCTAATGCTTGTGCACCTTGATTAGCAATGCGATCCTTATCATCTATGAGACTACTAATTTTCTTCCTTAGAATATTATTACTCTCCTGGGAGTCAAGATATCAGCGTTTAAATCGGTTGGCTAAACCTAAACTAGATCTATGTTTAATTTCTAAAAGATGAAATTTGGTTCGAAGTTCATTCAATGAGAGAGAATTAATCTTGTTTGAAGAACTACTTAAAGATTCATTGAGATGGGCGAGAAGAGTATCATCATCCATAGGTTCAGGGAATGAATGGAGAAGGATGGCTTCGTCAGAAAGATTATAAATGTCTGCGAAAATGATAAGTCAGGCAAAGAAAAATAAATGACGAAGTAGAAATAAAGAAAAGAGGAGGGTGTTATACCATAAAGTTGCTGATTAGCACTTTGAAGAGTATATATTTTGTCCTTCTGAGAAGAAGATTCAACTTCCAACTGTTGAATTTTTTCATCCTTCTTGCGAGATGTCGCAACTTCAATTTCTAGTTCTTTGTTCTTCTCTTTAAGCTGAAGATTTTTCTTTTCAAGATTGTTGCGTCTTTTCTCGAGGTCTGAGGCAACGACAAAGGAAGCTCTCCCAGACTTTAAAGGAAAGTAAAGAAATTGTTAAGATAAGGTTTATAATCGAAATCACAAAGAAATAAAGAAATATGAACATACCAAGGCACTGAGTGCATTTAAGAAATTGGGAGTCATTGTTCGAGAAAATCCGCGAAAAGAATCATTATCCACTAGCAGGGGGGCATCGCAAATATTAGCGAGAGCTTCGCAAGTAGCAGATAAATGATCATCTCCCAATCCTTGCATAGAATCAGAGAAGACACTAGACAATTGCGCCATAGCAGATTCGATAGAATGATTCTCCTTTGCAAAAGAAGTATCAACCTCATTTTCATCTTCGTCGGAATTCTCGCTGGTTTGGGAACTAGAATGAGAAGAGGGATGGACTTTCCGTTTTTAGAAGATGAGCGAGAAGATTTATCCTTGCGAAGAGTGATTTTATTCTTGCCTTTAATCTTCGCAGCTTCGGAAATATCAATTTCTTCAACACCAACCTTTGCACACGAATGAAGATAAGAAACAGAGGCAACAATATTGTTAAAAATAAGGGAACATTATCTAAATACCCCTACTATGAGGCCCCTTGAAATATACCCTTATCAACTTTACAAAATACCCCTAAGCCTAATACATTACTAAAATACCCTCTTTTATATAGTGAATATACAAAACCACCACCACCACTATTCAAAAAAAAAAAAATAAAAAAAAAATATTTCTAATGCCCACACCAGTGTCCACCGCCAACCACCACCACCGTCCACCGCCTACCACCACCACCGACGACCACCACCACCACCACCAACCACCACCACCGACGACCACCACAACTAACCACCACCCGACCACCACCACCACCGACCACCACCACCACCGACCACCACCACCGACCACCACCACCAACAACCACCACCACCCAACCACCACCACCACCACCAACCACCGCCGCCGCTAACGAACACCACCACTGTCCACTACCACGGCCGCCGCCAACAACCGACACCCACCGCCGCCGCCGCCAACCACCACCACCATGTGGAGTCAACTTGCTGAAGTTGTGTCCATATCGGAGGCAACTAGCTCAAGTTGTCTTCAACAATAAAGGCAACTAGCACAAAGTTGTCTTCAAAAAAGTGAAAGCAACTAGCCTAAGTTGTCTCCATACATGGAGGCAACTAGCTCAAGTTGCCTCCAATATGGAATCAACTAGCTCAAGTTGCCTCCAAAAGTGAAAGCAACTAGTTCAAGTTGTCTCCACATATGGAAGCAACTAACTCAAGTTGCCTCAAATCTGGAATCAAATTGTCCCCAAAATCTAGCTCAACAAACCTGCAATGTCATCTTCTCATCCTCTTAACATCAACATCACCAATGCAAGGCTATCAACCACATCTCCTAACTGCAGTTGCACTGTAACCTCAACAAACCTATCAGTAGCACGCATTCCATCATTGCACCAAACACTCATCACTATAATCACTTTACATCAAAGACTTCATTCCACATTCCATTCTCTCAAATCATGACCGCAAGATAACCCCGCACACCCATTAAAAAGCATCAGAATAGCCTGCAACAAGGTTGCCTCGAGCCATTGTCGTTGCATTTCATTTCAACTCCATCCAAAGAAACAACTTGAAGCACAAATACAAACTCCTCATAAAGCACCATTCTCTACAGCTGCCTTTCTCAAATCCACCAACTATTCTTTCTCCATCCACTGAAATTGAACACATCTGCTCATTTATAGCTGCACCTTCAAGCTAACACATCTGCTCATCTCAACTCTAACACATCAGAATTATCCTCCTTGTCACATTCTCATATCCATGGCAGCAACAACATTACTTCCTCCTCGATTCCCATCTCCTCTGAATCGTATCAACACTTTTCTTCATCCTATTCTCAACCTGCTACCACCATCGACTCAGCACCATCTCGTCCTTGTTCTCTTCACAGCAACAGAACCAAGCTCTATATCTGAGCTGCTCAAGACAGCTTCAACCAACATCTTCTTCCCATCATTTCAGGGACAAACCCATTTTATCTTCATCCTCCATCTCACTCAATTCAGCGTCACTGACCTATATCAACAGCGACAACTTCAGATCGAAACCCATGAACTCGTCTACCAGATCCCCTTTTCTCAATTCAATCGAATCACTGAAAAACCCTTAATCTAATTTCAATATCTTCTTCTCTGCATATCAATGAATACCACCATCATTCCATCTTAAAACCATCTCTGATTCTCAGCATTCTACCAAAATCGAAGCCATAATCATCAATAGTAGCTTCATTTCTTTCTCCTCACCGTTCTACCATTTAGCAGCAACATCAATCGTCTCTTCTCAGCTCATGGATCGAATTAATATTGAATCAACCACAACCCCTCTTCAATTTCATCTTATCTTCATCAGGAACCCATCTAATCTTGATTTCAAAAAATTCACTTTCTTCAACTCTAATTTCTCGATCTGATTGAACCACAAGAAATAGGAACCCATCTTCTTCCTTATCTCTCAAAATATGCTCTTCAATCTCTCAGTTTTGCTGTTTCAGGTGATATAGAAGCAGCCGCATTTAAAAAATGCGACGGAGATGGTGGTGGCGACGGAGATGGAGATGGAGATGGTGAGATTTCAACAGATTCACTTTCTTCAACTCTAATTTCTCGATCTGATTGAACCACAGCAGCAGGAACCCATCTTCTTCCTTATCTCTCAAAATATGCTCTTCAATCTCTCAGTTTTGCTGTTTCAGGTGATATAGAAGCGGTAGTATTTAAAAAATGCAACGGAGATGGTGGTGGCGACGGAGATGGAGATGGAGATGGAGATGGTGAGAGTTAGGTTAGTTTTTCTCGAGTTAAAAAATGAAGAAGAAGCAGAAGTATAAGATGCAAAGGTTAAAAGTGGGATTATGTGAATTATTTTTCTATTCATAATTACAATTATGCCATCAGGGGTATTTATAAAGACTCATAAGGGTGTTTGTGCATGACCCATGGATAGTAGGGGCATAAATAACATTCTCACTAAAAATAACAAAAGAAAGTATTTCTTACTTCATTCGTGATTGATCGGAGTATCGCCAGAGTACTCGCCTTTGGACGTCTTTTATAACTCTTTCTTAATTTGATAATCTGAAAATTTTGCGAGCCTAGTAAATATAAGAGGAAGGAAATATCGTAAAGCAAACCTGAAATAGGAAATATACCTCTTTTGCCTTCTCGGGCCACTTGAATTCCCAAGGACGATAGCCTGCGAGATTCGCAGGAGTATATGAGAACCTGCAATATAAGGTCCGCTCAAAAATAGAGGAACAACACACCACTTCTCATCTTTGGAATACCGAGGAACATTATTTTTGCCCGAGTGCCAGTCAATATCTTGCATAAGCAGCTTATCACTGGAAATATTATCTTTTCTCTTTAATCGAGCACCCCAGCGAGATTTATCATTTCTCATATTTATTACTTCATAATTTTCAAAAAAGTTTTCTACGGTATACTTCTCAGCGACTATTTCTAAATTTGCGAATCTAGGATCTTTGACATCATCAAGATATAAAGATCCCTTACCAGTATACGGTTGGCGAATTCAAGCATTAAACGGATGCAATCACCGCTTAATTGATAAATAGCTCGCGAGAATTTCTTATGAGCAAGAATTTCATAGAATAAAGGCATCTCGGGATTGTAGAGAGGAATGGGAAGGCTGCGAGGATTTGACCTAGCGAGATTATGATTTTCTCGATCATCACACCGATGATCGGAAAACAACTTTGCGAAAGTATAGGTGAAGATTCTTGATCGGGGAATGGTTGATAGGATGAAGCCCTTCTCTTGTAAATTCTTTTGAGCTTCATTAAAAAGGGGCTTATATATACGACCAAGTGAAGCCATTTTTAGAGTATGGGAATGATTAGAGAATTGAAGATCAAGAGAAAGAAAGAAGGGAAGATTTACAGTAGCAGAAGCGCGGATTGCGGAGGAAGAGAGTTGAAGAAAAGTTGCAGAGGGAAAATAAAAGAGAAGAAGAGAAGGATGAGAAAACTATATATAGAGAGAAGAATCCTCGAGAAAACAAATGCATTTAATGCGAGATGGGACATGAATGGTCAAGAATAAACGGTTGAAAGAGACGTGTCAAGAAAAGAGTGTAAGAAGAAACATCTGTAATAAATTACGTGTAAAAGTACGGGAGTGAAACAGATAAAGATGAGTAGTTGCGGCATTTCAAAATATTGGTTCTCATGACATTTTCTTCTTCGCAGAAAAGACATGAGAAGAGGCAAGATGTAGGATCGAATATCGCGACATTAATACTTCGCGAGATTAATAAATGACGACATTGCGAGGAGTCGCAGGTAGTAAAATAAATAAATGACAAAACTTTAACACGAGGAAGATATGAAAATATGGCGAAGTTTAAGAGTGTCGCGAGATTGTATACTTGTACACTTGCGATATTTCGCAAGCCATTCCCGAAAATAAAGGATAACTTAGCTGTCATCCACTGTGTACTACCCTATATAAAGGGTTGAGTAAGTCTGTTGTAGGGGGTTCTTTTTGAATTGTTAAGCAAGTCATTAGGAGAGAGAAAGTTTTAGAGTGATTGTAATTCTATAACTCATTTCTATTTCATATTGTAAAGATTCAAGTATTCAGTGAAGAGGAATCATAATCATTCATCTTAAAATGGCTTAATTGTGTATATTCTAGTGAGGGGTGTAGTGTAGGATTTCCTGCAACTACAGCTTGCTTAAAAGCGATGTTTTACATGCATCGATTACAAGTGATATTCAATAAATATCGGTTTCATGAATAACTTATTTATTTAACTTAAGGGCATTACGTGATATTTCTTGCGGCAAGTCCCACAACTTGACTTGTGACATATAACTGCCTGCCGCTTAGATTACGCGTGATTGGTCAGAATAATTAGGTCTTGCAGGCAAGACCCACTCAGCAGCGTGCTGCATATTTTTCTACAAAATACTCGAGACATCAAACATGTCACAAACTAGGGGATGTTCATCAGGGTATTGGTCTGGCGGTTTACAGCGCGCGGAGTGCAACACGCCCATTATGAGAAAGTGTTAGGAAAGGCGAAAAGTTAGTGGCAACAGAGAAGTAGTGGGTGTAACCGACCATTCTTCCCCTCATAGTAGGGACGTGGTTTTCAACATTTTACACGATCCCCACTTCTCCATCACCCAACTACTTCCACTTCCTATGATATCAGGGTGCGCTCGACTATGACTTGTATAAATAGGTTTTCAACCTATTTCAACAAAAACAAGTGTTATGAACACAAGTATCCAGAATACACCAAGAAATTATAGTTTATATTCCGTAAGCAAGTTCCACATTCTGATACGAGTTATAAACAACCACACCTTCAGAGTTAACCATTCTGATCTCAACACTTTCTTCGCTTCCCTCCCTAAGAACAACCCTTCTCCTTCATTTTGTGACCGAAGCAAGGCTAAAACGACCATTTCTTGGTTTAGGACAGAATTGTACAGATTGATCTCTCGAATCTAAAGTACTCCCGTGCAGTGCATTTGTTTAGGGTTTAGATTCATTTCCCGGCGGCACACCCAAATTTACCATTTCCAGCAGAATCAGTTTTTACGTTAAAACAACTGGCGACCACAGTGGGAGATTACTCTCTCAGTTGCAATAATTTCTCAATTTTATTTTCGATTTGCTAAATTTTTCAAGATGGTTGATCTTAGGAATGGTTCAGAAACCCTCAATCCCAGTTTTATTTCCCCCAGTACCAACAATACATCACATATTATTCCTGAATCCGTTCTTTCATTCAAAACCCTTGTCGAGATTATGGAGTCTCAATATTTAACAACTATTCACGATTTGATGAAAATACTGAATGATATTGTCAGGAATCAAGCTACTATTGTCAAGACGCATGACGAAGTATTTACACTTTTGAAAGTCCTCACGGATCAACTATCAAAGGAGCCAACACGTATTCACTCTGGAGGAAACGCTATCAACAATTCATTTTGGATCAATACCGAAAGTGTAGTAACTCGAAGGCCGAGTTCAATTGGGGAGTGAAACAATTAAAATCAATTAGACATAGATGTCGCCGTACTATCAAAATGCTACATGAAATTAATCAGAATGACGGAAGATCGCCATCAAAAATCTGAAAGGGTGCCAGTTAGATTGATTATCATTGCATCCTAGAAAAAAGATGGGAGCCAATTCACCAACTGTATAAGAGGTGTCTGCTCTAATTGCAAGTTGTGGTAATAGCAAGAATACGTGCAAAGATATAGTAGTCGAAGAAAAGAGATATGACTTACATAGGACCACTAAATTTTATAGGACCTAAGGATTTGTTCATAAGTTTCACATGTGACCCTATGTGGCCATAACAAAAACCACCTTTGAATTTGATGCGATGACAAGAAAAGAAAGATCGAATGATACTGCCTCAAGGGTTTTCAAGATTAAATTAAATAAGCTAACAATGATGCTAATTATTTCTACAATTTACACTATACTAATTTCAAAAGCGAGTGCTTTCTTGGGCGTATATTTTATTGATCCTACTCCTATAACAAAATTCGTCTTTGAACAATGATAAAATCATACCAGCAGGAATACAATATAAAGATGCAAACTCAAAGGATATGAGGTTATACCTGTGGATATTGAGGTTCCACAAGCGATACTTCCTGATACTGTATTTGAAGCAGTTGTAAGAATCCCTTATGATATGCAACTGAAACAGGTTCTTGCTAATGGTAAAAAGGGGGGTTTGAATGTAGGGGTTGTTCTTATTTTGCCTGAGTGATTCGAATTATCCCCCTCGGATCGTATTTCTCCCGAAATGAAAGAAAAGATGGGCAATCTTTCTTTTTGAGTTATCGCCCCACAAAAAAAAAATATTCTTGTGATAGGTCCTGTTCTGGTCGAAATATAGTGAAATCACCTTTCCTATTCTTTCCCTAGACCCCGCTATTAAAAAAGACGTTCACTTCTTAAAATATCCTATATATGTAGGCGGGGAACAGAGGTAGGGGTCGATTTATCCCGATGGGAGTAAGAGTAACAATACAGTCTATAATGCTACATCAGCAGGTATAGTAAGTAAAATTGTACGTAAAGAAAAAGGGGATATGAAATAAGCATAGCGAGATACGTCACACGGTCACTAAGTGGTCGATATTATACCCCAGGACCGGAACTTCTTGTGTCCGAAGGCGAATCTATCAAGCTTGATCAGCCACTAACAAGTAATCCCAACGTGGGTGGATTTGGTCAGGGAGTTCAAATTTATGTGTTAATTAATGCGAATTTCAGGTACAAACGCTTTACACACTCCCGGTGCGTATGCACTGGTTTAGAGGCTTGTGTATCAATAATTTTGTTACTAAAATTGACAAAGGGGGAGATTGTTAGAGCATTTCTCGGTCGAACTCATAAATGTTGCTATATCAATCCTGTTGTCAAATTTAGTTGATCAAAACTATATCTTGATTTCTAGTCTACAATTAGTCAAGTCTCGGATTAAAATAGATGTGTAGTTGAGAATCGGACATCACTGCGTTCTATCATTTGAAGACGAAGATCAACCAAAGATTTTGGAGAACTTCTTCATCAAAAGGCAAGTGAAGACTGAACCACCTATTTATCAAGTTATATTCATTTTTCTATCTATGAGACGTTGTTGCATGACTAATTAGACTATTGCAAGCATAACAAGAATTTTGAGTCAAGTTTATCTTGGTAATTAGTTCTTTAAATATATACGACTTAGCTTAATGAACATTTGTTCATGCTTGATGAATTTTGGTTAAGGACAATTTATGGTTCATAATCTAAATCGTGATTCAAAATTATCATTCGAAAATAGGCTAGAAACAGGTGATATGTGTCATTGATGTTATTTGGGAATGTTTCGAATTGATTTAGAGAGAAATATAGAATCTTGTAATTTCGGGATACAAGACAATATGCGTATAAGTTTACATACTTGAGAAAAATTTTATAAGTCTGGAACCGTAGTACATGTACTCAGTACACATATCAGAGTTGTTATATATCGACAACAACTTTTTGGTACCCATACCCGGTATCCATACCATAAGAAGTATGTTGCTCGCGAAACAGGAATTGCACGCATACCCAGTATGCAAACCAAAAAAGAACTGTTGGTTTTGAAACCGGAGTGGTATTCATACCCGGAACGCAAACCAAAAAAGTTTTGTATGTTCCTGAACTCATTTGTGTCTTAAGGGTACACATACCCAGTACACGTGCCATGACATAAACAGTCACGAACAAGGTAGTGTACATGTACCTGGTACACGTACTTGCCCTGTCGAATATGTTCAGATGCACAAAAATTATTTCTGTGAGATAATTGGCATTTGAATAAATCTTTAAAAACACTACATAGACACGATTGATCAAATTATAACCTATGGTTGTGATTCAAGTATAAAGTCTTAAGTGTTATATGAAAATGATTAAGCTTATGGTTCAATCGGCTAGTCTCGGCTAACCGTCCATGAACAATGTCTTCAAATATGATTTCTAAGATATCCCAAGAATCTTTAGACGTTGTGCAAGTATTCACATGATGCTGGAGCTCTAAGGTAATGGCATGGATGATAGCGTTTAATCCGTGAGAATTTTGCTTTGCAGCAAGAATCTCGGCAGCATCAT
Source organism: Papaver armeniacum (assembly GCA_023531295.1). Lineage (NCBI taxonomy): Eukaryota > Viridiplantae > Streptophyta > Magnoliopsida > Ranunculales > Papaveraceae > Papaver > Papaver armeniacum. The sequence continues at coordinate 30,987 of JAJJWW010019466.1, forward strand.
ATTTACCAATATCCTTTGGAACTGTTAGATCGCCTTTTGTAACTTCCGGAGGATCATAGCCATTAACCACTGATGAGTGCCAAATATTGCATATTTCTACATCTATTTATTGGCATTTAACTCATCTTTTGTGCTCAGAAATCATATATTATCCCAGATTCTGTATTTTCTTTGTTTTCAAGAATAAATATTTTTATTAATTAATTTTGTGTTTTTAGGTAGTAAATAAAGCTCGGAGAAATTGAGGAGACAAAAGAGAAGAAAATTGGAGGCAAGCGTCTATGGAGCAGAAATCCAAAGCCCGCGCGCGCATCAGTTGCAACCCAACAAGGAGCAACCCATTTACAAGACATGGGCTTGCACAGTCCAAGACCCAACCCATGACCCGGATCCGAGCCCGTCCCTTCCGAGCCGTCAGATTTGATCTATTCTTCATCCTACGGTCGCATCGGCACACGCATCGGATTACCTTAGATCCGACGCTCGCTCCAACCTTCGCATCAACTCTTGATGCTCCCGCTCAACACCACACCACCTATATATTCTCCCATCGACCAAACCAAACACACCTTATTCTCTTTCTCTTCTCCTTCACCCGACAGAACCGGACACCACCCCTTACCTATCTTCTCCCCCGACCAAACATGGCAGAGCCACCACCATCTCCTTCCCCTGTCAGCAACAACAACCACCATAGCCACCTTCTCCGCCACCCTAGTTCGACCCATCTCTTTCTCAGCTTCTCCCTTACCCTAGAAGCTCAGTTGGAGATGGTTGGAACTAGGGTTTGTACAACAACCCATGCATGGAGTACGTGAGCCGAATTAATGAGAGGGAGCAGTGCAGGTGACCATTAATTGTAAGTTTTAGTGATTTTTAGGTATAAATTGATGTTCCTCATATGAGAGAGGGGGACTCAGTTTTTAGGGTTCATATTATAGTTTAATTTCAGTTGTATGTTATCATGTTTATGATGTTTTAAGTTAATTTGCTAGGATTAAAATGAAACCCTAGTTCTTTGTTCTGTGGTTCAAGTTTATTTGAGTTGTTTTTGCATGCTTAATGATGCGTGTCGTAGGTGCAATCAAATTAATCAATGTTTCCACTCAATCAAATTAATCAAGGTTTACTTGCTAACGTTGTTTCCACACACAATTGCTCCACGGAATCCCTCCGCAAGGTCTCGTGTTTGCTACTTATGTAAAGAGTCAAGAAACGATTACTTATCCCCTAACTTTCACTAGCTTTAGATCAAATTAACAAATCAATTTAGCGTGCACTCAAACAATCTATCAATCAATCATGAATGTCTTTAAGATCATTCCTATTAGTAAAAACAAACGATAATCATGTGAAAAACTTCAAGATAGAATTGAAAACAAAAACTCAAAACATAAGTTAAGAACTAGGAATTCATCCTCAATCAATAATAAAATTAGCTACTCATGTTTTTGAAATTCACACAAATAATAATTATTAAAAAGAGAATTTTCAAGTTCACACAAATAATTAAAAAAAAGAATCTTAGAAAAGCAAGCAAAAACACAAGTGATGTGTGTGTAGAGAGGTGTGTTAAAGATGTAGAAAACTTCTCTATTTATAGGCTTCAATATTCTCCAACTCTTCCAAGGATTAGAATCCTTTTCCTTTAGCAATTCAACTTCCAAATTCAAGTCTTTCTCAACTCTTCATCTTCTCTTTCCAAGTTTGAGCCCAATTCTCCATCCAATTCCTAGTCCAAGTCTTCACACCCATGAGAGAAGTCCATAGAAAATTCTCTGGAATTTTTGCTCGCTAAAATCCGGGATTGTGGTCGGAATCCGGCCGGAATAGTCGTCGCCCGGCCACCAAAATTCTAAATCGCCGAGGGAATATGCCGTTGGTCAACCGTCAAAGATTAACGGTCAAAGGGGTCAAACTAACGGTCAGTCGTCAGTCAATGGTCAAGGGAAAGGAATGAGTCAGCAGCGAGTCAGCTGCTTAGTTAGCTGAATAGTTGGCTTCGAGTTAATGATTACTGGCCTGACGGCTCTTCAAACTCGTTCGATCGGTCATCGCGGCATCGATTTGACTCACGGTGTATAAAACCGGCCGAAGTTCAGTTGTTTGAGGTGGCATTTAGGCCAAATTTTCAAGCCATTATCTTCACTGTTAAGAAGCCTATCATTCATCTACTTAGTTCAAACATTCCACACATTTATGCAATGAGCTCATTCATTTCCAAAGATCGTAACAAAGAACAACAGTCTTCATACCATCTCCATAAGCACCTTGTCCCGCACCACCTTGCTCTTCCGAGCTGCATCAAACTCGGCACCACCATTGCCTGTAAATCTGCTATTCACTTTCCACAAGCACCAACATCTTCTTTTCTCACCATGTGAGCACCACCTTAATATCCCTTTGCACTGCTTCTTCATCTCAATCCTGGTTGCAACAAAGAATCGATTCATCTCTTATCACAACCTGCTCAACTCATAATCCAGACTTCAATCAACCCATGAAAATCAAAACCAATTTGAACCCAGACTCCGTTTCTCAATTCGAATCCCCACCATCATCAACATCTCAGCTCGACCATAGACCCATCTCTTCTTTACCATCTCAATACACAAACCACAAACCCATTTCGAATCTCTGTCTAATCCATTTCCGCATACCCATCTCAGATTCGATCAACCCATTCTTAATTCGACAAAGAAACTTCCCATCCGAGTTCATTAGAACCCTCGATTCATCTCCTCTTTCCGATTTCCATCTGCAGTTTCTGAGACAGCAAACCCTTAATCGGTTCTTCTCTCTAATCGTTCATAACCATGAATCAATCGAAACCCATTTCCTATCCATACCAGCTCCATCTTAATTCTCTGGCGAACCTTCAATTCTATGTTTAAGAACCCTAACTTCATCTCTGTGTTGTTCATCACCGATCGAGCAATTTCTTCTCTCGGGTCTCGACTGCTTCTCCTCTAAATCTCTTCATCTCGATTTCCTTCTCAGTTCTCCAATCAACAGTTGACTCAACTTCCACAGCAGCCGTTAATCCCTCGAATCCATATGTAGCAACATCAATTTCTCTTCTCACAGCACCGAATCCCACTCGGTTTTAGCAGCAGCCCTGTTCGTTTTCTGCATCTCGATCTGTGCCCTGACATCACTGGCCGGTTAATAACAATCACTTCCATTGGCAGAGAGATCATCGTCAAAGCTTCTCGACAACACCACCATTGATAATCTCTCCTTCAATCCCTCGATTTCATTAGCAGTCATGGCTGCTTTCCTTTACCATTTTCTGTGTATGAATGAATGAATGAGAGGAAACATCAATTTTAGGGTTGTGTAATAATTGGAGGTGGATTAAAAATGTGGATAAGATCACCCCAGTTTGGGTGTAATAACACATATATTTT
>JAJJWW010019467.1:0-28392 GCA_023531295.1 Papaver armeniacum
TACGATCCTACACTCTCAAAAGATCTCTCCCATCTCAACTCTGCTTGGTCCTTTATATAGGATATTACATAGTGGATGACCGCTACACCAACCTATATTTTCGGATCTCGTCTGCGTCATTCCCGCAAGCTTGCAAGGGTTTTCTTCGCAAGTTAACTTCAATCTCGCAAAGTCTTCAGACTTTCCTCATGATTAGGCTGACGTCATTCACTACATCATTTTTCTAACACTCCGCGATGACCTTCGCAGACATCTTTTAGTTATAATTTCGCTGAGACATAATTGTTGCGAGATTCTGCTCCTACAATATATAGAATTTGAAAGTGTTTTTGGAGAAAAAAATCATTACCAAACCCAGCACAAGATTGGTGCATTTGAAACTGAACTTGGAATGAATACGGTTAAATCAGTTGATCCGTTAATGAAATCTTGAGCTTTTGCAACTAATGCCAAGGATGTTATGCATCCAAGTTGGTTGATGAGGATAAAGATCTGCAAGTATTATACTTGCACACTCCTTACAGCGCGTGCACACTCCCTAAAGAGCGTGCGCAAAATCGGACTCCGTATTTTAGACTTGAATGTCCAATGTCTTAGATTTGAATTTGAGATGTATACCGATAATCTTATCAAAAATCTTAAAATATAAATTTTGTAACAAAATATACTTGATACTGCATAGTATAGGAATAAGAAGAAATTGTGTCAAAAGGATTGGCCCGAGGAGAATTAATGCATGCACTTGATTTTGGGCATTCGTATAACTTAAAAACGTGATTCGGGGACTTTATGGCATGCACATCAAGAATCCTCATTTTAAATGGATATAAATGACGGTATTTTGCCTATTTAAAGGCCCCAATCCCATGTACAGGGAACTCCTTCACCAGACAAATTAAAAAGTATTTTTGAATCTGATCAAGTATGATGATGATAACTACTAGCAGGATGCTGAGATGTGTGTCACTAGTCTCAATGGTGATATTTGCGGTGCTGGTGAATGAGTGTTCATCTCAACGTACGGATTTTAATCCCATCCACGCCTCCATAAAGAATGATATAGCACAAGGAGTCGAGCTAAATGCTTGGTGCAAATCGAAGAACACAGATTTCGGACACCACAGAATAGCATATGGTGATGAATTCCTTTGGAATTTTAGGATCAATTTATGGTATACAACACTATATTGGTGTAAAATGTGGTGGACGGATGTGGATGGGAAATACACTGAAGGTAGTTATGCTATTTATAAGGCTAAAAGAGATTGGGATAAGTGCGAGAACGAATGCCATTATTCTGTTCGCAGAGACGGTATCTATCAAAGTATTAAGGGCACCGATGCATATGGTTTGGTGTATTCATGGGGCCAAAGTGATTAGTGACGGCTTGATTACGTACAAACTGGATCGAATACTCTCTATACATGCAGAGTGAAATATGAGATCTAGCTAGATATATATATATTGTTTGTTCAATTTCATATCGCTTCCCATTGGCTAAGGGTGTTGATTTACAAACAAGTAGTCATGGAAATAAAATAAATTGATGAACTTTGTTTCAGCTTTTCGTTTGTTTTTTTTTTTTTGTTATCTATTGTACTTTATTCGTCGTGCCTATCCAGATGAGGATTTAATGTTTTTAGCCTACAACCACAGTAATTAAGTTTCCATATTTTTTCACAAAATTACTAGTATTTTTTGTCTTGAAACATCGTAAGTTATCTTCTCTTTCACGGGCCTTGACTAATAAAATAGGCCTGTCAATGGATAACCAAATACTTGATTTTCGTCCGAGTCGGTTGGAATCTTTAAAATATTATTCGAAATTTCGGGTAATTGGTATCAGATGCGCATATCTTATCAGATGATTGTGAGTATAGTTGATGAACATAAATATAATTAAATCCTTGAAGGTGCACCATATACTCTTGTTGTACACATTTTGTTTGATTGTTGACATGTTTTGATATATTTTGAGAAACTGAATGAATTCTATTGAGCTGTCATCTCACCCCAATTGATATTCCTTGCAGATTTATGGAAGTTGGAAGTGGAAGCTAGAAATGAGTAGCTTAATGATTGCACTGTTTTCTTGTATTGCTTAAGTGTAAATTGAATAAAAATAAGTTAAGTTGAAAATGTTTCAAACGATGTTTAATGTAATTCATATGCTTCAATTAATGTATAAAAGTTTCAATTATATTTGATATAAAAGTAAATTAGAATGAATAAATATATGCATAAGTCTCGTTCCGACCCGTAACACTTTGAGTTCGGATCTCCATACGGGTTTGACCCTGATCCGGAACTCGGGATGTTACAGCGCACGTTATTTTGAGTTTATTTTAATTGAATAGGGTTGCAAATAGATTTGGATGTTGATTATTTGTTGTTTTTTTGCAGGTGATAATTTCATTTGACGATCCTGATTCTGGGTTTATTGTTATTAATCTGATGCACACTTAACACTACAAGAAAACATGGATTAAGCGACCAAAATCTTAGCAAGCTCCCGAAATTTTGGTCGCTCTAATCGTTAAGCAACCAGGTTTGCAACCACCATATAGTTTGCTTGCTTAAAATTTATTTCCACTATTTCGTAGCGACCAAAAATGGTGTTAGGTTGGTACATCACTTTTTCAAGTTATCCACAGCAACTACAAAAGTGCTCGAGTCGCTATTTACTTTGAGGCACAGTGGACCAGCAATTCAAAACATTTGGTTGGTAGTGGTACAATCCTATCTTAGCAACACCACCCTTTCAAAGGAAATTCATATTTTAAAATTTGTGATTTGTATACTAAGCTTTTGGTTTTAGCGATTCTAAATTTAGTTATGTAATATAAGAAGAATAGTATGTTGGGGAATAAGATTTATTTCAAGGATACAAGGATATCATGATTATCATCCCATTGAAAATTTAGCATTCATTTTTTAAACCATCATCAGCAGGTACAAAATTAGTCATGTAATAAAAAGAATTAGTTTGTTGGTGAGTAAATTTTCAAAAATACAAGGATCATCCCATTGAAAACGCTGTTAGTTGTTACTTTCCAAGCAAACACGTGAAGGATGTGCAGTCAACTAGACCAATACCAAGTTTTTATTGGACCTAAACACAAGTGGTGAGAATTTTGCCACGAGAAGGAACCTTTAATTCAAACCAAGTTGAACTTTGCCGCTTAAAAAGTTTCTCCAATTCAAAACAAACTTGTGGTCGTTGGATAAAGTTCCAATCAGTATGAGTTTTCTTTTTGAGATAATAGCCGTCGATTAAACATGGCAATCCGTATGAGTTTTCCTTTTGAATTAATTGCCTTCGATTATACATTTTAGAATCCTCTTGAGTTCTTAGCGGCGGTCGATTACGGGTTGTAGTATTTGGATTATGGGTTTTAGTCTTATTGGACGAGTTTAATGTCATACGGATCAACTTTGTTGTTATATTTTAAGTGGATCTAAGTTTTGGTTTTCCATCAAAATAAAATAAAATAAGGGATTCACATTTTTTTTCATACATATAATCCATAATAATTTTGTTTATTTTTGTACTAATCTAACATTTTCTTCAAATGTAATTTAATTTTATGCTGGTAATTAATATATTCTTGCAAATCTAATTTTTAAATAAATCATTAAAAATTTGTTGGTATATAAAATTTGTGGTTCTTGAACCCAAAGTCTTCTTAAACAATTTTTTATTTTTTATTAGATGATGATGGTCAATAAAGACATTTTCCATTCTTTTTCATTTTGGGAATTTTTCCATTCAATGGATTCTTACACATTATTAGTGTTCAATCCTATTTTTGTATGCGTATTTTCGACGATGATAAATCTTCGGTTCATTCCCATCCATTTTATATACATTATTCAAAATTCCGTCTAATAGAAATGAACATTATCGGATTTACTAAAGGTACCTCCACCCACCCACCCACCCACCCGAGAAAATTATTAAAGGCACCCCGTAAATTTATTAAAGGTACCCACGTCTTTGATAACTCGCACCCCTTTTTAGTTCCTTTGAAAACGAATTTTTATGCAAATTTTGTGTAATAAAAGAGAATATCTTTCCAAGATTTGATTTATCTAATTAATAGAGAGTTTAAATTAGAGAAGCAAACATTGTGATGAATAAAATAAAAATTATACCATAAGACATTTTCCATTAAAAAAGATGAAGATTTTTGGAGTTATGGAAGATATTAGAGAAGATATCAATTTTCAAGACAAATTTCAAATTCAAGCTTGTCTTGATTAAACTATGGAAATATATTCGAGCAATGGATATTCATAGATCTTTAACAAACTGGTTAGAACAATTAATTTATTGTTCATAAACAATTTTATTTAAAATTAATCTTTCGGGGAAATTTCCCAAGAAAAGAACCAATTGTTTACTGTCAGTATGCATACACTTTTGATCTGAGTTTGGGACTTCTTGACAATACGAATACCCGGTATGCCTACCCTTCTGATATGACTTTGCGAACTTCCAGAGCACGTCTTGTACAATTATCCACACCTTTTGGATTTGATTTCACAATGACCAAAGGTACCCATACTTGGTATGCATACCTTGTGGACCGAACCTAGTTAGGAATCTTAAGTGCAAAGGCAAAAGTACATGAAGTGCCTAAGGCTAAGCATACTCTCTGTGCATACCTTGACCATGGCTATAGTTTACTTTTGCTATATTTCTCATACACAATTCTAAGACAAATTTCAAGTTCAAGATTGTCTTGTTTAAACTCTGGAAACATATTCAAGCAATTGATATTCATAGATCTTTAGCAAACTAAGTTAAAAATTTTCTTGTTCACTAGCTATTTTCTTTAAAATTGATCTTTTCGAAACTTGTGTCTTGAGTACATTATCAGATTGAGAAGCACTTGTCTAAACCAAATAGTAGGTTTCGTGAAGGTCGGTGTAATTATAATCGGGAATCCATTTTAAAACGATACCGAAGAAATAGAAGTAACTACAAAGGTATAAACTCTATATACATATTGTCAAGGATCATTCAGTTGGTTTACTTTCGAGAATATGGGAAGGTACAGTATGCATACCCCTTGGGTTTGAGTTCAGGAATAGAGGAAGGTACCCATTTACATGTTTGATTATATTTTACATCTACTTTTATATATAAGAATAAACAGATAAATAGACCTTCTAAAACCCTCTTCTGCAACATTTAATAAGAGTCGTCGTAGAGGTATAAACACTTCTGCTAAATTTTTCTCATTTCTGCTAAATTTTTCGCACGTCTGATAAATTTTATTCACTTATGCAAATATTAACTCATTTCTGTTGAATTTTTCTCAATTCTGCTAAAAAATTATTTTGGTCTCCGATTCTGCTAAATTTTTCTAACTTCTGCTAAAAACTATTGTTGTCTAACACCCCCTACTAAATTCTAGAAATTTAGAAAATTTGAAGTTTGAATCAACACTGAGCTTCATATTTATCGATTTCGATGATGTATCTGCTAAGTTTGAAGTCCGAAAAAGATGCATGAAAAATGCATTGGCATTGGCCTTATGGCCTTAAACCCTTTTGCGAACAAGGGTAAGTTGGAAAGGTGTGGAAGCGAAGTTAGATGCATCATGCTCCACGAGCATGCTTGCAATGGCAAATGAGCGTGCATTTGTTAACTCGCCTCCGGTTTCGATCTCGGAGATTGGTATGCATACAATATGAAGAAATAGCGTTTGTTTAAGGTTTCGTAGAATATTCCATGGAATATTACCTATGAATGGTTGGATTCCTCGGTCTTATGAAGTTTCCAACTTATAGTAGTCAACTCATTTGTTAGGTTTGAGCTCGGAGCCACTTTCTTTCTCGAAGTCGCCAGAAAAGTGTTTAAGGTATGCATAAAATATGCAAGAATAGGTTTTGTTTATTGTTTCGGGGAATACTCCAAATGAATCTTACATGTAAATGGATGGATTCATCGTTCTTACGAAGTTTCCAAGTTATAGTAGTCCACTCACGACCAGGTTTCAATCTTGGATCCTGGTATGCATACAATATGCGTAAATAAGGCTTGTTAGGGTTTCATAGAATATTCGAAGGAATCTTACATGTAAATGGAAGAATTCATCGTTTTACCAAATTTCGACTTATAGTAGTCCTCTCACAGTCGGGTTTCGATCTCGGAGCCAAAGGTACGCACAATATTCCATAATAGGGTTTGTTTAAGGTTTTGAAGAATATTATGAAGGAATCTTACCTGTAAATGAACGGATTCATCGTTCTGACGAAGTTTCCGACTTGCAGTAGTCAACTAGCGGCCAGGTTTCGATCTCGGACTCGTTATACCATATTTGAAGTTTGAATCTACACCGAGCTTCATATTTATCGCTTTTCGATGATATATCTGTTAAGTTTGAAGTCGGGAACCCTCTCGGTTCATAGTTTGTTTGTCGTTATACCATATTTGAAGTTGGAATCAACACTTCATATTTATCGTTTTCGATGATATATCTGCTAAGTTTGAAGTTAAGAACCCTCTCGGTTCATATTTTGTTTGTCTCTATACCACATTTGAAGTTGGAATCAACATTGAGCTTCATATTTATCGTTTTCGATGATATATCCTGCTAAGTTTGAAGTCTGAACCCTCTCGGTTCATAGTTTGTTTGTCGCTATACCACATTTGAAGTTGGAATCAACACCGAGGCTTCATATTTATCGTTTTTCGATGATATATCCTCGCTAAGTTTGAAGTCCGAACCTCCTCGGGTCATAGTTTGTTTATCGCTATACCACATTTGAAGTTGGAATCAACACCGAAGCTTCATATTTATCGTTTCGATGATATATCTGCTAAGTTTGAAGTTTGAACCCTCTCGGTTCATAGTTTGTTTGTTGCTATACCACATTTGAAGTTGGAATCAACATTGAGCTTCATATTTATCGTTTTCGATGATATATCTGCTAAGTTTGAAGTCCAAACCTCTCGGTTCATAGTTTGTTTGTCGTTATACCACATTTGAAGTTGGAATCAACAATGAGCTTCATATTTATCGTTTTCGGCGATATATCCTGCTAAGTTTGAAGTCTGAACCCTCTCAGTTTCATAGTTTGTTTGTCGTTATACCACATTTGAAGTTGGAATCAACATTGAGCTTCATATTTATCGTTTTCGATGATATATCTGCTAAGTTTGAAGTCCTAACCCTCTCGGTTCATAGTTTGTTTGTCGTTATACCACATTTGAAGTTGGAATCAACAGAAGCTTCATATTTATCGTTTTTTTCGATGATATATCCTGCTAAGTTTGAAGTCCGAAACCTCTCGGTTCATAGTTTGTTTGTCGTTATACCACATTTGAAGTTGGAATCAACAATGAGCTTCATATTTATCGTTTTCGATGATATATCTCGCTAAGTTTGAAGTCTAAACCCCTCTCGGTTCATATTTTGTTTGTCGTTATACCACATTTGAAGTTGGAATCAACAAGCGAGCTTCATATTTATCGTTTTTTTCGATGATATATCCTGTAAGTTTGAAGTCTGAACCCTCTCGGTTCATAATTTGTTTGTCGTTATACCACATTTGAAGTTGGAATCAACACTGAGCTTCATATTTATCGTTTTCGATGATATGTCATGCTAAGTTTGAAGTCTGAACCCTCTCGGAGCTTCTCGGTTCATAGTTTTGTTTGTTTGTAGTTATACCACATTTGAAGTTGGAATCGACAGAGCTTCATATTTATCGATTTTGATGATGTATCATATACTAAAGCTACTTTATGACCTATATGACTAGTCCAAATTACTTCAGGGACATATGTGACTAGTCGAAATTCAAATCGGAACACAAAGAGAATCACAAAAACAAAAAAAACACCAATTATGGAATTCATTTTTTATTTTGCCGATTCATTCTTATACATTTTTGGATTTTTTTTATATCAGAATGTCGATATCAATGTCATAAATTTATTAATATTTTTTTTGGAATTGTTTTCGTGTCGAATGTTGATAATAGAACCGAATACATGAGTTCGTATTAGCACAAAATGAACACAATTTCTTTGATCCGTATGATAATCCCTAGTCAAATCTCTACCGTCCAAAGATATCCCTAATCCGTATGACATTCCCTAACTAAATCTCCAACGTTCATCTTTCACTTTTCTCACTTCGCTTCCCTCTTTTCGCTCATCTCTTTCTCTCTAATCTCTGTAACTTTTCCCTTGCAGAAAAAACCCTAACTTTTCTCTCCAATCTCTGTAACTTATCTTCTCTTCTCCGTCTCTTCTCGATCCAACAATGCGATAATCCCAAACCCACTGTAAAATTCAGCCACGGAAAAGCTTCTTCAAACACGACGGATAACACTCGGATTCACTTTTCAAACACGGAAATCAGCAGATTTCTCACCAACCATCAACAATCAGCCGGCGAAGATGGGTTTGATTTTGGGATTAAGATGCTTATTTATGTTGACTGAAAAATTCACGATTTGAGGAAGTTAGGGATTCGATTAGGGTTTGATTTTGGGAATTACACAGATCAAGGAAGGTTGGGTTTGAACTGATTCTGAAATCAACAGTCAGGGATCGAAAGTGGTTGGATTTGATGATGTTTTGGGTCTTTTTGAGTTCGAATGGGTTTGTACCCTGTTCTGTATAGATAAAATGGGTTTCTTTTTGAGTTCGAATTGGCAACAAATGATGAGATGGTGACGAATTTGAGGTGAAGAAGAGGAGAAAAAAGAGATGAGGAGGATAAATCAAAAGGAAAATGTAGGTATACTGTTAATTGGGTTGTTTTGATCTATTACACTTACGAATTTTGCTCAGTCGATCCTTTAAATTTCTGAAATTTGGTTTGATTTACTAATGTTATCAAATGTTCGAATCCTAATTTATTCTGGAATTTATCAATTTCAATTAATATTGAAGATTTAGTCATGATTTGATTAACATTTTACTGTTCTTTTCTCTTTGTAGATTCATAAGAGAAGCCGTAACTTCAACAGCTAAAGAGGAAGAATAAATGAAACCCTAACTTCTATATTCAATTGGGTTCCTATTCTTCCTTCACAAAGTCAATTTTCATCTGTGTTGAAATTTGGGTTTTTAAAAAGGGGCAGTTTATCAGTATTTGAATCCATGGATTGCCCAAATTGGTGCTATTTGGGGCAGATAATCAGTATTTGAATGTATGGATTGTCCATTACATAGTTTTTTTTTCAAGTGTGATTGTCTAAATTACTGTAGTTTGGATTCTAAATGATCATATTTAGTTATTAGTTGTTGTTTATTGATTTGTGCAGATATGGAGCTGCCATCAATATTGTATCTAAAGTTCTTTGAAACAGCTCCAGATGGGAAGAGTCGAAATTGCAAGTTCTGCAAGCAAAGCTATCCTATTACAACGGCTTTAGGTAACCACGGTTCCCATTTACTATTATTGAATTACTATTGCTAACTAATAGAATCTGTCATCACTTGTACGTTTTGCGAAAATCTGTTTTTGTTGATTCTGCATTTTTGTTCCGTCAAGGGAATTTGGGAAGGCATTTGAAATATTACCATCCTGGATATGATAAGATGGAAGATGCAATATCCAGTCTATGGCCACAACCCATCACCATTGTATCGTCTCAGGGTGATGCCAATGCCAGACCATCTTTGCAGCCCATCACAGCTGGAAGGGAAACCGCTGACAAGAATGGTGGTGCTGTCCCCAGGTCGTTGCTGCAGTCCATGACAAGTGTAACCAAGATGGCTGATAAAATGGGTAATTCCTTCCCAAGCTCATCGCCGTGGTCCATCCCAACTGCGTCGCAGGGCGCTGATAAGATGGGTGATGCCATATCCCGCCCATCTCCGCAATCTAACAGGGGTCAGTGTTAAGTCAAACATAGTAGTATTATGAATTTTGACCATAAAACATGTAACAGTGAGCGCATATTATACTCGTTACATAGTATTATCGAGTGAGATTGTCTAAGATGCTGTTTTTTCGGTTTCTACATCATCATATTGTAGTTTTAATTGAAGGATTGGTTTGGTGGTGACTGTATTTATATTGTCATATGCAGATACGGAAACCAAAAGCATGGCGGAAATAGTAACAGTAACCGAGGCGGCATCATTGTATCTCAAGTTCTTTGAAACAGCTCCTGACGGGAAGAGTCGAAGTTGCAAGTTCTGTAACCAAAGCTATCCTATTCCAATAGCCTATGGTAATCTCTATTTTTTATTTCTACTGAATCACTATAACTAGCCAAAAGAATTAGATATAATCAAAGAAGTTTTCATTTAGTGTACATTTTGCGCAAAGCTGTCTTTATTAATGTCTGCTTTCTTGTTCCGACAAGGGAATTTGGGAAGGCATTTAAAATATCGCCATCCTGAATATGATAAGATGGGTGATGCCCTCTCCAGCCCATCCCCGCAACGCATGGCAACTGTATCAGATAGGGATGGTAACATGGGTGATGCTATCCCCATCCCATCGCTACAGCCCTTTGCAACTGTGAGATTACATGCATGAACCTCATCACTGCTAGCTAGTCAGGCACAAACGTAGTAAATACAGCTAACCCTACTCCACTCCAATAAACGTTATTAATTAAGATGGTGAGTGATATCAACTACTCACCTAGGTAATTACTTTCTCTTTCTTTCTTTCATTACTCCAATACAATTCTAGCCATTATGATTTCATTGATTTTTCTCATTTTTTGCACCAAAACTCACAAATCTGATCATCAACAGAACTGTTCTCCAGTTTCTTCCTCATCAGATCTCTAACCTGTGAGTTCTCTTATAAAATCATCCATTATAGCTGTAATTTTTCACCCAATCGTTTCATAAAACCCATGTCTAATTTGACATTGAGACTTTTAAGAGTACTGTCGAGGTGAAAATTAGGTGTAGAATATCAGCGACTTATTGAATTTAGACTAGATAACATTTTTAATTATAGTTCTGGTCTATTTTTGTACACTCTAAGATTTGGTATGAATTACAATGATGTGTACAGTTCCATTCCAAAGCCTAAACTACTAGTAACATTATCTTTGTCAACATGGAAAGTTATAGTTGTGCTGATTTTACTTGTTTCTTCATTTGCTAGTTGCAGTTATGTTGTTGATGCTCCTGATCACGACAATGTAACCATCTCAAAAAGTGATCTTCATGACCTGTGATGGAGTTTTTGCAAATCATTGCTTGACCTATACTGGTCGTTACATGCTTGGAAATTCGCTTGTTGGTTCAAACTGGCTGGCACCTTGGTTTTCTTATCCTAGCCGTACCGCATTACGCCGAAGATTCAATCTAGAGGCAAGTTATCTTATCTTCTAGCATTATGTTATACAGTTAAATGGTAGGTGATGTTAAAATACAGATATAGAAAAATAAAATACCAAGTTGCTATAAGTAACACTATTTGATTGGTTTTTTGTTTGATGGGATACAGATCAGCATCCTGTCTTGAGTTTTTTGTATTAGTCTCAGACTCTCAGACATCTTCTATTCATCCTATCCCCCTGATGTGTTATGGAACTTTTTTAGTAAACCACAATCTGTTCTATCTTCCTGTTAGTTTCCATGATTGTACATTTGGTAACCAAACTATTTACTTGCATCACATAGGTCGAGTTTCTGTAGACACAGTTGTTTTAAATTTTTAGAGTTAAAGGTTGATAGTGCACTTGTCTTCTTGCAAAAGCTGAATTTTTGTCTCTGTTTTTGATGGTGTAAATAGGGTAACTGTGAGTCACTGGTTTTGGGTAACAAGGTTGACAAGCCCGAAGCTCTATCCAAACAGGCTTTAACTGATCAAATGTATGTGAAGTAGAATTGTCTCTATCTATGACGTACTACCTTTCCTTGCATCATCTTTAAAACAAGAAAGATGGAGGATGAGATATCAAAACAGAAGCAGTGGGTTTTATTTTCTTCTTGTTAGTTTCATTCCTGATTCATATTGTTCTTCATTTTTGTGTGATTTTTAAGGGTTTCATTTATGTTGTTTGTGATGTGTATTTCTTATTTCAGTTGTTTGGATGATTTAGCAGAAATTGTGAATGTGGCATAGAGTCTCACTCAACAGGAGCTAGGGGTTTTGTCAACATGATTTTCTTCGTCTGCAACAATAGAGTGGTGCTCGGTGAGCTGTTCGGATGAATCAATCAAATTTACTTCGCAGAAAGAGTGGTGCTTGAAGGTTACCTTTCAAAAAGGTGCCAACTTTCTAGCTTTATTGATCGATTTATTTTCACGGGTGTTTCAAAGTTGAAGTATATGTATATCAATGGCATTCCTCATCCTTAAGTTTAAAGTGTTTTTAATGGGATTTTTATTGTATTTTTTTTTTTAAATGTGAATGCATTTTTTTTCTTCCAGAGATAGTATTTAATTTTTTATTTTTCTGTAAAAGTTTGAGATTGTAATTTCTTTTTGAGTAAATGATCTTGTAAATTGAATTAATTAAAATAAAATAAAATATTTTTTTATTCAATTTGGTTCATATTTGTTTTCTGTTAAATGTCATTTTGTTATTCATCCGAATAAGAATCGGTCGTCGGAAAGCCTTTTAACATCGGAATATCAAAGAGTTAGAGCAACTAACTTCGGACGTGTTCAAAGTCTATACCGATTACAAACACATACCCCTAAAACACATGTAGCTAGGAAGCGATTATGGTTGGTCTATCTATCAAGCGATCAACGTTTCACTCGCTCTATTATGGTTTGTCTATCTATCAAGCGATCAGCGTTTCACTAAACTCTATTATGGTTGGTCTATCTATGAAGCGATCGGCGTTTCACTTGCTCTATTATGGTTGGTCTATCTATCAAGCGATGGTTATTTTGCTTGCTCCAGGGAGGTCGGTCTATCTCTAAAGCGATCATTATTTTGCTTGCTCCGTAGGTCGGTCTAGCTATGAAGCAATTAAGAAACAAGACGCTACATGAGAGTTGGTTGATTACTAAGCGATTGCCTAGCTGCTCTAGACTTGTACAAATCCCACCTTTTGCAACTAACGAGCGAGAGCCAAATTAAGTAGCTATAAGGGTTAGAGCGACTTAATATGGGCTTTTTGCAACCAAAACTGCTATGTTGCTCAAACCAGTTTTTCTTGTAGTGTAAGTTCCCTAAAAAGACAGGTAGGGTATCGTATTTTGTTTGCTTGATTTTTCATTTTTTAAATAAAAGATCAGTGGATTGTAATTATAGAATAAGGTGATTTTTAGTTCTTTTTATGTAACTTACAATTTTGTATTGCAGGAGAAGAAGAGCAGGAAAAACAACATTCACAACAATTAATTTGGTACTTTTTTCCATTCTGTTTGGGCTAAACTTTGACATTAACATCGTATTAGTCCAGGTTTATTGCAAAAGTTTTATATATCAATATTTTTATTAAGTAAATTCATAATCTTAGGGGAAAAAAACTTTTAAGTTTTAGCCATGGAATTTCGATCCATGTTTTTTAATTTATTTATTTCGGTATCATCAGTTGGTTGGAGTATTCCTTTAGATATATATCATTATGATCCCTTCTAGCTAGATCGTTTTTTCTGTAACCTTTTGTGGTTCTACATAAATTCTGATGAACTTACTACTGGAAAATACGAAGAACGGTGCAGTAAAACACTTTTTAAATCAGTCGCAAGCTCTACTAAAGACCACGTTGAAAAATGAGAACTCACCCAAGCCCTATGATTAATATATGTGAGTGATCTTTGGTTAGATGAACTCTCTTTTAAACATCCAATCCTCCAACAGGCAACCTAATTTGCACATGAACCTATAGGTTAACAAATTTCACTTGAGTAGGCAACTTAATTTGGACATGAACCTACATCTAAACAAATATCACTTGAGTGGGTGTATCTTTGAGGTCAGATAAGATTGGCGCGTTCTCAATTCCTACTTATAGTTATTGCTTTATATAACCATTAACTTTAATGGCTGTTAACAAGGATATCAGTGTTGAGATTATTAGTCCCACATTGTTGGGCAATCTAAGATCCTGCGGCTTATAACCCTTTAGGGCCTCTCCACTTATTGTCAATTGGTTTTGAGTTGGATGCCCGTATTCTAACATGGTATCGAAAGCAGGAGCTATTTGCGGTAAAGTCTTTGACCGCGCCTTTACTCCGTCACCCAATTTAATTGTCCACGTGTTAGACCCAACGAGGCTACACGTGAGGGGGCGTGTTGAGATTATTAGTCCCACATTGTTGGGCAATCTAAGATCCTGCGGCTTATAACCCTTTAGGGACTCTCCACTCATTGCCAATTGGTTTTGAGTTGGATGCGCGTATTCTAACAATCAGTTATATTACCCTACTCATATCGGTGTTTGCCTTTTTAGAAGCCATAGAGTACTCGTAAATAATTCTCTATACCTATCGACGGAACTTCTACCCTTGCTTTCAGTTATCACGTAGGAAAAATCTACATATTTAAGTTGATTGAATGGACAACTACTTAATGTAAGATAAATTAACTTTAACCAGTTTTAACTTATTAGTATGCCATCTTTGTTTTTTCCTGTATCGCAGCTGCAACTTCAGTAGGGAATGGTTCTGAATTTTAGCATAAACCAAAATAGATATAATAAACATGGGGATAAACCAAAAATCTACATTCTTAAGTTGAATGTTCTTGGATTCATATGATAGTCTCACTTTATTTTCTGCTAACGTAGTTACATAATCTCGTTGAAATGTGTGTGAAATATCGGTGTTAAAGAGTGGAAAACGAGGGAAGTAATGCTGGAATAAACGAGGTAAAGTCTTTTTCAAATATACAATAATAAATATGAATGTTTGGTATGCAGGGAACTATTTATGAGTATACATTCACGAACCATTTAGGAGTTTGCATTCTTAAAAGCGGTCACCATTTAGTTCAGTATTACATGACCTTTACGTACTCTTTGTTTCTTATATAAGGATGTTTTTCCTTTTTCAGGCTTCTAAATACTTAACTGATAAAGAAATAATAACTCTTTGGTTAACCCTGCACTAAATATCGACCAAATACATAATAATTGAGATTAAAGATTATAATGAATCTTCCTGGCATGCATGAAAAAGATATCTTCTTCAGTCTCTGTGAAGGAAGAAACAAAGTCCGACTTTAATGAAGACAAGCCGCTAAAGAAGTTTCGGCGTTTAAAGTTGGTCGTATTTGCTAAGAGCAAGTCTTATGGTGGAATCCAAGCTATTCCAAGTATGGAAAATCCATGGAATGTCAAGTCTAATGGCTTCCAAGTTGGGGTCTTCCACAGAAAATCCAAGCAACCTTCCATGGTTTCGTGGAAGGGTTCGTGGAATCCATAGAACACATTAAGAATAGCTAAACGCCAATAAGAATAGCGCTAAATAAACACCATTAAGATCTGCGTTTTTTTTATCCGTAGATTTGAAACGAGTTGTTGAAATCTAGCAGCTGAGAAAAACGCCATTCGCAATAAAGAATTGTGTTTTTTAGCGCAATTAAAATCATGCGTTTGCTATTCCATCATTACACTTGCGCTTCCATCCACACTTCCAAGTCTTTGAGGTGGCGTGGAATATGGAAGATGGATGGATTCCACCATAAGACTTGCTCTAAGTAGCCCATATGATAACTCATTGTATAATTAGTTCATGCAATGAGATTTTTGGAACGTTTGATATTTTTCTCTCTTTGATCGATGACTGCTTTGTTTATTTTCCGTGTTTAGTTTTGCCTTCCGTTCTATGGACAACTTATATATAGTTTTATGGACTATCAATATCTCTTTCTCCAACTATTGGTGATATGTTTTAGTACTCAGTCCAATCATACCAACTGCATTTTTCCTAGCCTCTTTGGTTTATTTTGGTTGTTTTTCTACTCCCCTTAAATCCCCTTTCTATTCATCGGGTCCCTGTATCCTTGCCCCAGATGTACTTTGTACTTAAAAAATTATCTAAAAAAATGTGTTAAGATGATTATTAAGTTGGGGATGTAAATCCGGAATCCTATCTTTTTCAACTGTAATGTTAATTTGTTTATTTTGCTGATGATTTGTTGCTTCCATTTAAAATTTGTTTGTTGTCTGGTTTTACGTCTTTTCACTAATGGAAAGTAGAAGTTTTGCAACCGCTAGGACATGTCATATATACGAGTTAAATGACCTGTTTTAACTGTCTCTGATAGGGTTGTTGATAAAGCGTTTTATTTTTGTACAACCGGAAGTTGTGGGTTTCAGAATAATGACCGGTTCTAACGGTAACAAGGCACAGACCCATTAAATCAGTCGTATGTTTAAATTATAATATTAACAAAGTATAGATTCAGATTTGTTGAAACGCCTAAATGGCTAAAACTGAAATAATCTGACTGGACATCAAATGAAACTCAAATTAAACTCAAGTTAAACTCAAGTCAAACTATAGTTAAAAGTCAGATAAAACTCAAACTAAATTCAAATAAAGCAAACTAAAATTCAAATGAAACCAAAACATAAACCCAAATTCAAACTCAAACTGAAAATTCAATCATTCATTCATTGTATCGTTAGATTTAAAATTACATAAAAAATGATTGAAATCCTGAGTTAAAACAAGGAATATATACAAAGATAGGTACATTGCTGGGACCCCAGCTTTCAAATCTAAGCCTCTTTTTTTTATTTCTTACAAATCTAAGCCAATCTAACGGATTCCATCCAAATCCGTTATCTCAATCAATATCTCGCGTTCACTGGTCAATATCTCGCTAAAATCTCGGATAAAGAGATCTCGTGAATGTGTGAAGATTACTAAAATGCCCTTTCTATACTATGTTGGAGATAGTCAACGATAGCTGACCTAATGATTTATATCTCTGAATAAATCAACGGTCCATATATTATGAACTTTAAAGGCATCGCGTGTCGGAAAAAAAATCAATCTATCTAAAAATTCTTTTTTTGAGAAAAATCAACGATCCACAGTAAACCTGCTTACATACCCTAAAATCATACGCAAACAGACATCTTCATGATCACGGGCAGACCAATTTGAGAAAAGCTGGCAGCGGAACAAAGTGATTTAATCTAGTCGTTTCTATGGGGATTTTGAAGAATGGGTATCGTTCGTCACTAATTGCGTGTATATTCCAGAGAGAAATATATATATGGATATATATGTTATTCATCTTTAACCTAATTCCAAATTGAAACACACCTTCATTTCAAACCAACAAACAATCAGAAACCAGAGCCACTTCTATCGAAGAAAGTAATGGAAGAGATGAGAAGCAGAAACCCCCCCTTTGCCAAACATGTAATTTTTCTGAATCAATTTCTGAAAATTTGATAAAGCCCCACATTCGTATTAATGGTGATTAATGTTTAATCAATTTCAAAATTTTATTTTGTGGTGGGTTAGCATCTTCATCGCTATCGTCATCATCTGAATATTTAATCTAGTTGATTCCATTATACTTTTGTTGTTCTTCAAAAATCACCAAGACAAAGATGGAGATGATAATAAATTCGCAAGAGGGATTGAGTTATGGTTTCTTTTAACTCATCAAAGTTAAAACTTTGGTTTGAATTTGATTTTGATTCTGTTTAATGTGCAAACTAAATTTTCGAAATTCAAAACTAGGATTAAGAATGATTAAAAGAATAGTTAAAGATTGTATGAATGAATGCTGATGTTTTGCAAGGTTGGGTAAGAAAACGAATCGAAAGTGATAATGAATGAAGGGAATTTGAATATTAATGATGTTTTAGAACCTGTTGATGCTCTATCAAAACAATTGAACAAAGTTGTTTTTCTACAAATGATAACATGGATGAACGATAAAATATTAAGTTGTATTTGGCTATGTGTTTGAGGGTGAAAACAGTTTCTGCCGATTTTGATAATTTCGGGTGTGTGGGTGAGAAACGAGTCTAAACCCTAAACAATGTACTGCACGGGAGTACTTTAGATTCGAGAGATCAATATGTATAAGTCCACCTAAACCAAGAAACGGCGTTCGGACTTGCTTAGGTCACAAGGTGAAGGAGAATGGGTTGGTTTTGGGGAGGGAAGCAAGGGGAAAGTGATGAGACCCGAGAATAGTTGATTTGGGAAGAGTAGTTGTGTTACTACGACTTGTATCAGAAAAGTGGGAAGGATAACAAATGGTAAGCTAGCAAGTATTTTCTGAGTGTTGTATATTCCCTAATGAACTTGTTGTTCGGTGGAAATAGGTAAGACCTATTTATACAAGTCGAAGTGAAACGTACTCTAGTCTCATTAAGGAATGGTAAAATGGGTAAGTAAATGGGAGGAAGTGGTAACACATGGAATTGATGTTCCATAAAACTGTTAACGCATGGAATTGATGTTCCATGAAACCGTTAACGCATGAAATTGATGTAAAAAGTGTTTCACCATTAAGTCCCTGTATTTACTAACCGCCTCACCCTTATGACACTTCCTTATGACGGGCGTAGTGTACGTCGCACGCTGTAAACCTCCAAACCAATACCCAAAGAGGATCCCCCAGTTTGTGATATGTGTTGATGTCTCGAATGTTTTTGTGGAAAACATGTAGCATGTTGTTCTTGCCTGGCAAGTCGTACTTGGGAGACTTGCTATCTTGGTGACCTTCGATGGTCGAGATTTTGCATCTCAAGAGGAAAGATAGCCGTTGATCGTTGCACGCTTCCGTTTTGGTAGCCGTGTAGGGAAGACCAGCATGGTGGCATGGCTAGGTTGGCATGCAGTTGGCATGGCATGGTTTGGAGTAGCCAAACTTAGGATTTCGTGCCAAAGGTTACCATGCGTTGTCTGGTAACCTTGGATGGCTAGGATTTTCTTCTGGGATTGAATAGCAACCGTTGATTGTTGCACGCCTTCGCTTGGGTAGCCGTGTAGGGAACGCCAGCATGGTGGCGCGACTATGTTGGCTAGGGCCTAGGCATGGTGTGCTTTGGGTTGGCATGGAGGGCCAAGGGTTTGACATGGGCACATGGTGCGGCTAGCTTGGCTAGGTGCGGTTTGGCTTGACATGTGGGGCCAAGGGTTTGCCATGGGCGCATGGTATGGCTAGCTTGGATAGGTGCGGTTTGGCTTGGCATGTGGGGCCAAGGGTTTTCCATTGGCGC
Source organism: Papaver armeniacum (assembly GCA_023531295.1). Lineage (NCBI taxonomy): Eukaryota > Viridiplantae > Streptophyta > Magnoliopsida > Ranunculales > Papaveraceae > Papaver > Papaver armeniacum. The sequence goes on from JAJJWW010019467.1 coordinate 19,102, forward strand.
ATGGCGTGGCTAGCTTGGCTTGGTGCGGTTTGGCTTGGCATGTGGGGCCAAGTGTTTGCCATGGGCGCATGGCGTGGCTATCTTGGCTAGGTGCGGTTTGGCTTGGCATGTGGGGCCAAGGGTTTGCCATGGGCGCATGGCGTGGCTAGCTTGGCTAGGTGCGGTTTGGCTTGGCATGTGGGGCCAAGGGTTTGCCATGGGCGTATGGTGTGGCTAGCTTGGATATGGGAAGTTTATCTTGGCATGTGGGGCCACGGTTTGGCGAGAGAAAGCTAGGTTCGTGACCAAGCTAGGGTTTTGGACCAAAGGTCTTTATGTAACCTCGGACGGCTAGGATTTGCTCTTGGGATTGAAGGGCGACTGTTGATTGTCACCTTCCTCAAGGGGAGTTCACGCAGCAACTCTTGCCTCAATATTCATCAACTATAGCTTCATTCTTCGAAGACCAAAAAACAAATAATAAAAAAAAAAAGTAAGTTAAGATGTCATTACAACCAGCAACCACCAGATCAGCTATATTTTAAGTGGTATAGTATCGAGTTAGCTGTACATCTCTGGGTTTTCGTTCTTGCACCGGTGAGCAGCCGCGCATGCATGACATTATACGAATATGGAGAGCAATTCTCCTTTACGGGAAATCAGCAAGTAGGATTAAGTTGAGACAAACCAGATTTCGGATTTCTTCATGGGCTGGTGGCATTGTTGTTTAGAGAAAAGAAGTTTAGAAAGGAAAGAACCTGTACCTCCAGCTGTAACAATCTTTTCAACACGGGCAACTATATGCTTCCCATAAGTGTACTTCTTCAGCGCATTCAAGTGGACCTTTATACGTGACAGAATCAGTTCACGTTGTTGATCATCACAAGTCTCTAGTACTTTTTGTATAACATAGTTAGCAAATTGATCCTTCATCATAGCCTACAATACACAACAGAATGTACCAAACCACAATATAAGAAACACACAGCCACTATGTACTGCAATTTAAGATTAACTTCTTGAGAACAATATGATTGTAGATAGAAAACCACAAGGGAGAAGAAACAAACATGTAGAGGTTCATTTTCATCAGTCGTACCAAGCATCTCAGCGACCAAAAGCGGCGTTCCAGGAGCACAAAAAGTTAAGCATTTCTCAACAAAGTTTGAAGCAAATTTCCGCTGGCTCATTTGAACAATCTGACCAGCTAATTTCTTGATTATGGAAGTGAGTTCATGTGGCTTTCCATGCTCCCGAACATGCTGTTACCAAAATAATATGAAAATGGAACCACATTAATATCAGTAAGGGGGATGTTCAGTGACATATTAGGCATGACTAATAAAGACATCCAGGAATCTCTACAAGATTCTCTACAGGACATCCAGGATGTTCAGTGCAAATACCCTCCTTGTGAGGTATAAGGAGTCTGGAATGTTAAAGGACATACTGAGGCATAACGAGTAAGGACATTCAGGGTTCTCTAAAAGAGCCAACACAATTCTTGCGATGAATAAGGAGGATAAAGAGCCAACACAATCCTGTTCTTCTATTGGAATACGACATAATCCACACTAACTATCATATGAAGTGTTTAACTGATACCATCACCATATAAACAGGAATGCTTCAAAAAAAAAGTAAAGAGTATAGCCAAACATATATAGAATTGCGGAATACAAGCCTGTGAAGATAGACAAACCCGAACAATATAATTTCCATATTGGTCTTGTGCTAGCATGCAAGCAGTTGAAAGATTTCATCCATCATAATTTCTTTGGGTTTTGGGTCTTCGCAATGCTCCAAGGAGTGACATGTAAGCTGATAAAGGGTCAATTAACAGTTTAACCTTCACAAATTGATTCTCGAGTTCATCTTCAACAAATCAACAAAACCCATCACATATCGAACCATTAAATCCTCTCAGTGAATTCAATTTCATCAAAAACCTAACTTATTCTCCTCCAACCCAAACTTGATTTCTAGCAGCAGCAACACAAATTCCACAAATCGAACCCATAATTTCTTATTTTTCCAATTCGTAAACGCCCTATCTTCGATTCAGTTGTATTCTGCCATCTAAAACAGCAAAATCCCCTTTTTCTTCTTGGTTGCAACATAGATCCACATTTAAACCAAAACCCTAATCAACCACAATCAGTGGTACGAATCAAACCCTATCTATCTTTTTCTCCCTCGATCTCTTGTTTTCTATCTCGATCTCTTTTTTATTCTCTCAGCAAAAATATTACAGCGGCGGTATCTGTGGAGGAGAGGAGAGGAGAGGAAAGGAGAGGAGAGGTAGAGATGCTTCGAGAAAAAAATGCTACGAGAAAAAATATGGTGAATAAACAAATGCTTCGAGAAAAAAAAAGTGAATCCACGGACCACGTTTCGTTTGATCCACTCATACGGATTAAGAAAAGATCTTGACGGTTGAGATTGTATTTTGGATGCTCATACGGATTGAGAATCATGTGTGTTTCTCTTTGTCTATCTGAACTCATGTATTGGGTTTAATTATGAACTTTCGACACGAAAAAAAATCCAAAAAAATATCAATAAATTTAGGACATTGTTATCAACATTACGATATAAAAAAAAATCCAAAAATACATAAGAATGAATCGGAAAATGAAAAATGAATTCGATAATTGGTGTGTTTCTTTGTGCTTTTGTGCTTTCTCTTTGTGCTTGGTTTGAATTTTGACCCGATTACATAGGTCATGAAGTAATTTCGACTAGTCATACAGGTCATGAAGTAACTTCAAACTTAGCAGGATACATCATCGAAATCGACAAATATGAAACTCAAGTGTTGATTTAAACTTTGAATGTCGTATAAAGGCATACAAAATATGAACAAAGAAAATTCGGGAGGGTTCTAACTTCAAACTTAGCATGATACATCATCGAAATTGATGAATATGAAGCTTAGTGTCGATTCGAACTTCAAATGTGGTATAACGACATACAAACTATGAACCAAGAAGCTCTGAGAGGGTTCTGACTTCAAACCTAGCATGATACAACATCAAAATCGATAAATATGAAGCTCAATGTCGATTCGAACTTCAAACTTGGTATAATGGCGTATAATCTATGAAACACGAAGCTCTGAGAGGGTTCTGACTTCAAACTTAGCATGATACATTATCAGAAGCTTAGTGTCGATTTGAACTTCAAACTTGGTATAATGGCATATATATGAACCACGAAGCTCTGAGAGGGTTCTGACTTCAAACATAGCATGATATATCATCAAAATTGATGAATATGAAGCTTAGTGTCGATTCGAACTTCAAATATGGTATAACGACATACAAACTATGAACCAAAAAGCTCCGATAGGGTTTTGACTTCAAACTTAGCATGATACATCATCAAAACCGATAAATATGAAGCTCAATGTCGATTCGAACTTCAAACTTAGTATAATGGCATATAATCTATGAACCACGAAGTTCTGGGAGGGTTCTGACTTCAAACTAAGTCAGAAACTTGGTAAAAACGACGAATCCATCCATTTACAGGTAAGATTTCATCGAGATATTATACGAAACCTTAAAAAAACCATATTTATGCATATTGTATGCGTACAAGGATCCGAGATCGAAACCTGGCCGTGAGTTGACTACTCTAAGTTAGAAACTTGGTAAGAACGACGAATTCATCCATTTACGGATAAGATTCCTTCGAGATATTCTACGAAACCTTAAAAAACCCTATTTACGCATATTGTATGCATACCGATATCGAGATCGAAAACTGGCTCGCGAGTTGACTACTCTAAGTCGAAACTTGGTAAGAACAGACGAATCCATCCATTTCTGTGTAAGATTTCATCGAGATATTATACGAAACCTTAAAAAAACCCTATTTTTGTATATTGTATGCGTACAAGGATCAGAGATCGAAACATGGACGTGAGTTGACTACTTTAAGTCAGAAACTTGGTAAGAACGACGAATTCATCCATTTACAAGTAAGATTCCTTCGATATATTCTACAAAACCTTAAAAAAAATCCTATTTATGTATATTGTATGCATACCGGTATCTGTGATCGAAACCTGTCCGCGAGTTGACTACTCTAAGTCAGAAACTTGGTAAGAATGACGAATCCATCCATTTACAGGTAAGATTTCATCGAGATATTATACGAAACCTTAAAAAAAAACCTATTTCTGCATATTGTATGCGTACCAGGATCCGAGATCGAAACCTGGCCATGAGTTGACTATTTTATGTCAAAAACTTGGTAGGAACGACGAATTCATCCATTTACAGGTAAGATTCCTTCGATATATTCTACGAAACCTTAAAAAAACCCTATTTCTGCATATTGTATGCGTACCAGGATCCGAGATCGAAACCTGGACGCGAGTTGACTACTCTAAGTCAGAAACTTGGTAAGAATGATGAATCCATCCATTTACAGGTAAGATTTCATCGAGATATTATACGAAACCTTAAAAAAAAACCTATTTCTGCATATTGTATGCGTACCAGGATCCGAGATCGAAACCTGGCCATGAGTTGACTATTTTATGTCGAAACTTGGTAGGAACGCAGAATTCATCCATTTACAGTAAGATTCCTTGATATATTCTACGAAACCTTAAAAAACCCTATTTACGCATATTGTATGCGTCTTAGGATTTGAGATCGAAACCGGCCGTGAGTTGACTACTCTAAGTCGAAACTTGGCAAGAATGACGAATCCATCCATTTACTGAGTAAGATTCCTTGAGATATTCTACGAAACCTTAAAAGACCCTATTTCTCGCATATTGTATGAGTACCAGGATTCGAGATCGAAACCTGGCCGTGAGTTGACTACATTAAGTCAGAAACTTGGTAAGAACGACGAATTCATCCATTTACAGGTAAGATTCCTTCTAGATATTCTACGAAATTTTAAAAAAACCCTATTTCTGCATATTGTATGCGTACTAGGATCCAAGATCGAAATCTGGCCGCGAGTTGACTACTCTAATTCAGAAATTTGGTAAGAACGATGAATCCATCCATTTACAGGTAAGATTTCTTCTAGATTTTCTATGAAACCTTAAACAAACCATATTTCTTCATAAATGTATGCATACTAGGCTCTTAAATCGAAACCTGGCCGCGAGTTGACTACTTTAAGTCAGAAACTTGGTAAGAACGAAGAAACCATCCATTTACAAGTAAGATTCCATTGAAATATTCTACGAAACCTTAAACAAACCTTATTTCTGTATATTGTATGCATATCGGGCTCCAAGATCGAAACCTGGCCGCGAGTTGACTACTCTAAGTCAAAAACTTGGTAAAAATGACGAATCCATCCATTTACAGGTAAGATTCCTTCGGTATATTCAACGAAACCTTAAACAAACCTTATTTCTGCATAATCTATGTATACAATGCTCCGAGATCGAAACCTGGCCGCGAGTTAACTACTCTAAGTCAGAAACTTGGTAAGAACAACAAATCCATTTATCTACAGGTAAGAAATATATCAGAATTGGATAAGAAATATATCATAATTGAACATCCCAGGTTCGAAGATTACCAGAGTTAAAATAACCATATTACCCTTACTAGAAAAAAGGTAATACATATTACGGAGATTGTGAAAATTACTAAACTATCCTTATCTGAAATAAGTAAAGTAAATTATTACAGATAGTGAAAATGATCATATTACCCTTCATGGAAATTTGTGCAATAAATATTATGGAGATTATGAAAGTGACCTGACTATCCTTATCGAAAAAAAGTAAAGTAAATATTACTGCTTGTGAAAATGACCATATTACCCTTCTTGGAAATTAATGCAATAAATATTATGATATGAAGACTATGAAAATGACCAGACCACGCTTATCGGAAAATATATTATAAATTGTTAAAATCACCATATTACCCTTACTAGAAATAAAGGTAATAAATATTATGGAGCCCCCATGAAAATTACCGGACTACCCTTATGCGAGATTGAGTAAAGTAAATATTACAAATAGTGAAAAATGTATGTAATTATTTACGAGAAGGAGTGTATGTGGTTGTTTACGAGAGAAGGTTTCGTCTTTGTTTGCGGCTCAGTCACTGAGCATTATTTTTGAGCATTACAATATGTTTTACAACTCTTATGAAGGGTTGTCATAAAGTTAGTGTATTAAAGAACCACAAACTTGTGAGAACATGTAATAGTGTATGTATGGTTAGTTGTGTAGACTTCCATACAGGAGGTTGAGGATCAAAATCCCCCCATCCTCATTTCTTCTAATGTTCAATATTTTACTTCAACAACACTTATAAGTGTTGTTATACATTTTTAAAAAAGAAAAACAAAGCCAAACTTGTGAGCGGTAAGGATGGTTGATGAGCTAGACGTCCATGCGGTAGATTCATGTTCGAATCTCCCTATAACCTCATTTTTCCAACATTATATATTTTTACTTCAACAACACTTATAAGTGTTGTTGTAGGTTTCTATTTAAAAAAAAAAAGAAGAAAAAACCGAAACTTGTGAACTGAAAGGGTGGTTGATGAGCTAGACTTCCATGCAGTAGGTTCATGTTCGAATCTCCCCTTTTTTTTTTCATTATCATATTTTTGTGTTCTTCAACAACACTTGTTAGAATTGTGATAGGCTAAGTCACTACATATATGGAACAAAGTTGTTATAGCTAAATGTCGTCACAACTGTTTTGCTTAAGGAGTTGTCGTTTGTTTTCTTAGCGCAACCCCTTGTTTCCTAAGGGTTGGCCGTGATGATATACCACAACTCTTCCTTTGAAATCAGTTGTAAAACATAGGACTTTCTACAATACTTAACGAAGCGTTGTAAATCTCCAGTTGTAGATGTATATTTTTCCTGTAGTGTTATCCAGTTCTATTTAATCTACTGTTATGTATGTTCATTGACTAAAAACTAGTTAATAGCAAGAAAAAAAATTATCAAATCCAATAGAATTACCCAAGAACTAAGCAAAGGAAAAGAAGATTTACCTGCATCAAAAAAGTCTGGCAGCCAATCACTTAAGCATAGTAATGCTTGGACTAAATCTAGAGTTAATGAAGTTCTTTGTGTTGTTAGAACCCTTCCACTATCGCTGAACATGGACTCTGATGCCACACTGGTCACTAGAACAGCCAACACATCTCTTGTTATCTTTGCCACAGTTGGGTACTTAGGTTCATTTAGCTTCCACCAAACCAATATATCAAAGTTCAATTCATCTTGGGCTGACAGGGTTGGAAGAATTGGTTCTTCTAAGTACTTCTCTAACTCAGACTTTTGAACATCACATTCATCATTTTCCAACATAAAATCAGCATAATCTGGGTTAGTTGTACCTGAGATTCTTACATCCATGCGAGAGACAAAGTTGCTAAAGAAAGAATGAGCTAAAGTGTTGTTTTGAGATTCATATGCATTGAAAATTTGGGTGATCAAGTCTGTTTAGAATTTCTCATACTCATCTGCATAGTTATCTTCTCCATAAATTATGTTATATGTGTACCTTACCCATTTTGCCTTATACCTTGGATCTAAAACCACTATAATGCTCATAATCAAATTACTTTCACTCTGAAGTGCTGTTTTGAGATTCATATACATTGAAATTCGGGTCAAGTCTATTTTGAATTTCTCATACACATCTGCATAGTTATCTTCTCCATAAATTCTCTTATATGTGTACCTTACCTATTTTGCCTTATACCTTGGATCTAAAACCACTTCAATGCTCATAATCAAATTACTTTCACTCCAATATGCATTTAACTTTTCTCTCATTTTGAACCCCATTTTTTGATATAGTCAAACTCATTATCGTCCCAACTTTTGATGCATTTGTTAATTTCATAAACCCCGGTGTAATACAGATTTGCAGTTGGATACTTAATCCCTGCAAACTGAGTTGAAACATCATTAAAAACCTCTAAACATATATATTCCTTGTTCCCACTGCTGTCTAGATGGCAGAATATTGAAATCAGAATCAAACTCATTAAGTATTTCAAAGGATGTCTGTGTAACTACCTTACACATCACCCTTACATTTAACCCTCACATTCCTGTTGGAGAAGGATTCTCATCCAAAACTAATACAATCCCACACCTATTTAATAGGAAGTTGAAGATGTTACATCGGGATGCTTTAATTTAAAATTAAAACTCGACTTCATCTCTCGGAGTCTATGTTTGTGCACATTCCTCTAAAGAATAATGAACCTAGAACCTCCTTCTAAAACTTCCAAAATTAGAATCTATACTAGTGGAAAATAGAAGTTCCGCAACCATCAGGATAAGTCATATATACAAGTTAAACGACCTGTTTTAACGATCTCTGATGAGGTCGCTGATAAATCGTTTTTTTTTTTTTTTTTTTTTTTTTGTACGACCCTAAGCCATGGGTCTCTGAATAATGACTGATTTTAAGGGTAACGAGATAAAGACCTTAAGTCATGGGTCGTAGATTTAAATTATAATATATAAAAAAAATATAGATTCAGATTTGCTGAAAATACCGAGTCCTGAATCTGAATTAATCTGACTGCATCAAATAAAAATTGAAGTCAAATTAAACTCAAATTAAAGTCAAGTCAAATCTCAAATTGAACCCAAACTGATATTCAAATTTAACTCAAACCGAGTATGCAACTTTCATTCACAATACATGTTAAACTAATTATGAGTTCAGAACAATACATGTTCAACTTTGTTTCATTTAATCCGTTGGGTTTAAAATTACACAAAAAAGGATGAAATTCTGAGTTTAGAACAATAAATATTTAAGTTATCTAGTAAGTTCTAACATGCTAAACTAATAGACGATGTTCCGACAATGTGTGACAGACAAGAATCGAAATGTGAAAATTTGCAAAGCTGATGCCAAACCAAAAGAAACATATAAAAAAATGCCTTGAGACTACCATGCATCTCACTATGGTGTAAGATCCAATGTAACTTGGATATCAAGAAAACCTACAAAGATGAAAAACTTACTCTCAAAGAAGCACATGACAACTTACTCCGCAGTTAAAATGATATTAATTAAATTATTTTATTAATTTTTTTCATTACAAAGTGTTTATTAATTAGTGTTTCACTATTTACTTATAATAAATGTGATCTATTAATTTCTTCATTATAAATTTTTTTAATCAATTTACAAACATGTATTTCCATTAGTAATTAATTTAACAAAAATAAAAATAATATCAATAAAAATTAGTGGCAGTAGTGTGCAGTGGAAGTTGTGGCAGTTCTTAGAAAATGGTGGAGGTGGAAAATTTACTGGTGGTTAGGGGCGAT